>SJYX01008089.1:9442-94166 GCA_006410675.1 Oreotragus oreotragus | reverse complement strand
TCACGCCCCTGCCGCCCCCCATCCCCGCCCCGAGCCCATTGGTTGTACCTGTTTTTGGTGGTGTTTATATTTGTTATTCTTTAGTGACTAAGTCACACCAGACTCTTTTGTGACCCCATGGACTGTAGCCCCGCCAGGCTTCTCTGTTCATGAGATTTCCCAGGCAAGAATTCTGGAGTGGGTTGCCATTTCTTACTCCAGGGGATCTTCCTGACCCAGGGATCCGGACGGCATCTCCTGCATTGCAGGTAGATTCTTTCCCCCTGAGCCACCCGGGGGTGTTTATATTTAAACATGGAATTTTCTGATGTTTATCTCCTGAACAGGGTCACGGGGATGGTGGGGAGCAGTGACTGAAGTTTCTTAGATGCTCTCGACCAGCAGAGGGAGGATGTGTTTATATGCTGAGGCTTCTTCCTTTCCACCTGGAAGTATCAGTTTTAGAACAGAAGTCTGGTACTTTCTTAGTGCCGTAGAGAGAAAGTTCTCAGAGAGCATTTGTCAGATAAGGATCAGTCTGTCTTCTACCCTTCAGTGGGTTTCAGGGCTTTCAGGATAAAGTTCAGTCTCCCTATGGTAGCTTAGAAAACATTTTGTGGTCTGGCCTCTACCTTCCTCCTCAGTTTCATTTATGCCTCTTTTCTCCCTCCAGCCCCACGGACTTCCTGCCTGGTTTCCAGCATAGACTAGGCTCTTCCCTTAAGCGTTTCTCTGGCTGACGCAAATACTCCTCCTGCCTGTCCTTGGATCTGTAATTCAGTGTCAAATGCACGGGCCTCATCTTTCTTATTCACTGTTGTATCCCTGCCTAGACCGTTGGTTTGGCACACCGTAGTGTCTGATCCTCTGCAACCCCATCACCTGTAACCCATCCATGGAGTTCTCCAAGCAAGAATACTGGAGTGGGTTGCTATATCCTCCTCCAGGGGATCTTCCCGACCCAGGGATTGAACCTGGGTCTCTTAACATTGCAGGCAGATTCCTTACCGTCTGAGGCATCAGGGAAGTAGGTTCTCAATAAATACTATTTGTTAAATTGATAAAGTAAGGTGGAGGTGGACAGATCTGAGGTCCTGAAAAGTACAATTAGCTGATTCTCTGCTCATGTGGGCATGTTGGGCTATTAAGACTTCAAGGTGAAGAATTAAAAAGGATCAAATGAAAACACAATGGATTTGTAAAGATATTAATTATAATAGAAAGTATGGTTCCTAGCTCAGTTGCAGATTAATTTGCCCAGTTCAGTCCGATGTTTGATTTTGAGCTGTGGGGTGTGGGTGGGGTGCTGGTTTGTGGGCAGATGACAAGTAGGGGTTCTACATTTTACCTATTTGAGAGTCAATATGGATTTTAACCCTTTGAGGTGCTTTGTATCTTACATAGTATGTGTAGGATAATGCTTCGAACTTGCAAATCACAAATGAATGTATTAATGGTTTGTTTTGTTCCTTAACTTGAAATCTAGATGAGACAATGATAAACAGGGAATTCCCTGGCAGTTCAGTGGTAAAGACTCAGCACTTTAACTGCTGCGGGCCTGGGTTCAATCCCTGGTTGGGGAACCAAGATCCTGCAAATCACATGGCATGGCCAAAAAAATGAAGATAAAATAAAAATCGATAAACAGGAAAATACTCAGTCCTGATTTAGGAAGAAGTAGATACAGTTTCTTGTATATTGCTGGGGGCATTGTTTCTAATTTTGAATTAGAAAAATATTTAGGTTAGTGGTTTTGGTGTTTTCAAATTTGTGATCAAAGCTATACTTTTTGTCTTGAGTATGTGCATCAGTATTTAATTTGAGAGGTAGTTTTTGCCTAGGCAATGAGAAATTGTTTTATATTTCACTTCTTCTGAGGAACGATAAGGAAGAAACACTTTCTGAAATTGGAAGTCCATATGGTTGGTATGAAAAGTAAGTCTGTTACTCCTAAGCAGCTAGTCTTGCTGGTGGATGGAAGGTGGAAATAACCTTGCCTCCGTTGCTAGGGTTATTTTTGAGCTGACTTGTGTTAGGCTGGCACCCATCATTTGCTTTGTCTGCAAGGGACAACTGGAATCCCAGAGAGAGAGAAAGAGAGTGTGTGAATGTGAGTGGGAGGAAGTGAAACATTTGGTTTTGGTATTGGCTTGATTTTTCTGTTTCGTTGTTGACTTGGTATGCCTGGCTTTTTCATTCTACTTCTAAGTATCCAGAAATCTTCAGATCTGTGTGAATTAGAAGGTTTGGATTTAATTGAATTTCATTTGGCACTGTGGGAAATTAGGTAAGAGTTACTTTTTGGGTTGGCTTAATGGGAAATAGATGGGGAAACAGTGGAAACAGTGTCAGACTTTATTTTTTTGGGCTCCAAAATCACTGCAGATGATGATTGCAGCCATGAAATTAAAAGACGCTTACTCCTTGGAAGGAAAGTTACGACCAACCTGTGTGTGTGTGAAGTCGCTCAGTCATGTCCGACTCTTTGAGACCCCGTAGACTGTAGCCCACCAGGCTCCTCTGTCCATGGGATTCTCCAGGCAAGAATACTGGAGTGGGTTGCCATTTGCTTCTCCAGGGGATCTTCCCAACCCAGGGATCGAACCATGGTCTCCTGCATTGCAGGCACACTTTATCCTCTGAGCTACCAGGGAAGCCTATGACCAACCTAGACAGCATATTGAAAAGCAGAGATATTACTTTGCCAACAAAGGTCCGTCTAGTCAAGGCTATGGTTTTTCCTGTGATCCTGTATGGATGTGAGTTGGACTGTGAAGAAAGCTGAGTGCTGAAGAACTGATGCTTTTGAACTGTGGTGTTGGAGAAGACTCTTGTGAGTCCCCTGGACTACAAGGAGATCCAACCAGTCCATCCTAAAGTTCTGGGTGTTCATTGGAAGGACTGATGCTGAAGCTGAAACTGCAGTACTTTGACCACCTCATGTGAAGAGTTGACTCATTGGAAAAGACCCTGATGCTGGGAGGGATTGAGGGCAGGAGGAGAAGGGGACGACAGAAGATGCGATGGCTGGATGGCATTACCGACTTGATGGACATGAGTTTGAGTGAACTCCGGGAGTTGGTGATGGACAGGGAGGCCTGGCGTGCTGCATTTCATGGGGTCGCAAAGAGTCAGACACGACTGAGCAACTGAACTGAACTTGACCAAAGCCGGGTACCTACCTTGCAAAGGAACGAATGGCAAAAATACTACTTTTAAGACTTGTGTTGGCAGAGATTTTGTGATTTGTGTTTAGTAACATTCCCCAGTAACCACACACGAACACCACCACTGATTTAATTGTATTATTAGTTATATTAATTTATTAGTTCTGTCATTAAAAGAGTAAAACAGTCAGCATAGGTGAAGCCATAGTTTTGGGTTCTATTGTTTGTGTGAAAAACTGACTCTTCATTGTAAATTTTAAACAAATTCACCAGTAGATTATTTTAGTAAGCTTGTGTCATCAGAAGCATTCCAGAATGAATCATGTTTTTAAGGATCTAACAAATGTTACCACCCTTGTTCTGTTCAGCAATATTTTTGAGCTATTTAATCAACTTTAAGGAGAGTGAAAAAGTTGGCTTAAAGCTCAACATTCAGAAAACGAAGATCATATCTTCCGGTCCCATCACTTCATGGGAAATAGATGGGGAAACAGTGTGAAGAAGGCTGAGCACCGAAGAATTGATGCTTTCAAACTGTGGTGTTGGAGAAGACTCTTGAGAGTCCCTTGGACTGCAAGGAGATCCAACCAGTCCACTGTGAAGGAGATCAGCCCTGGGGTTTCTTTGGAAGGAATGATGCTGAAGCTGAAACTCCAGTACTTTGGCCACCTCATGCGAAGAGTTGACTCATTGGAAAAGACTCTGATGCTGGGAGGGTTTGGGGGCAGGAGGAGAAGGGGACGACAGGATGAGATGGCTGGATGGCATCACCGACTCACCGACTCGATGGACATGAGTCTGAATGAACTCCAGGAGTTGGTGATGGACAGGGAGGCCTGGTGTGCTGTGATTCATGGGGTTGCAGAGAGTCGGACATGACTGAGCAACTGAACTGAACTGAACTGGAGGATGATAAAGAAGTTTACCGTAATTTATTCATAATTATCTTTTCATCCCAAGTGTTTTCATTTCATTGTTTCCTTCTCTTTATATACACAAACAGATATTTAAAATTTTTCTCCTTAGGAGTTGCTAGGCTGAGAGAATTGACGTTATGAGGGTGGCGGCAGTTAAATGAATGCTTTGAGTGTTTGTGTTGGAATAATCTTGTACCATCTCTTTGCTGTAATATCTTTTCCTGGTTAGTTCTGTTTCTCTCATTTTAACTAAACATAGCGTCTTTATATAAGATTATTTCTGGCAGATGACCCTTGAAAGCTCTGAAGAAAACATGTGGAAAACTTGATGGGAAGTTCTAGCCCTTGTGACGTCACATCAGTTTAGTCTCATTCCTAAACACTGTTAATAAAGTTAAAATAGAAGGACCTCAAATTTTACTAAATGTTTTAATGTGGCTAATTTAATGGGAAAGTGTAATATTTGATATATCTCCTCCTTTGATTGGGTCCTACAAAACAGAAATAAAATCTTTCTTAAAAACCTATTAATGGACTTCCTGGTGATCCAATGGCTAACTAAGACTCTGCACTCTTCATTAATGAAGGGGGCCTTGGTTCAATCCCTGGTCGGGGAGCTAGATCCCACATGCTGCAACTGAGGCCCAGTATAGCCAACTAAATAAATAAGTAAAAGATACATAGAAAAACGCTACTTGTACTTGGTTATTTTTCTCCAGTCTGATGTTTTTTCTCCAGTTTGTCAAGGGTGACCAAACTTTCTTTCTCCACCCTGGTTTTCCCCATTCCTGTATGTACAGAAGGGGAACACCATCAATGTCATGCAATTTATTCTTTTTGGTAAAGATGAGTATATCAAATGCAGTTAGTTCCTAGAAATCACTATGCTGTACAAAACTGTTGGATAAAAACCGTAGAGCTTGTGGGCAAGATGGGGTTAGGCACAGAACACTTGAAAACTCAGTTAGTGTCGTATTAACAAAAAAATACGGGACCTAATGAATCCAGCAGAGTTTCACACATGTTAAATGGTTAAGAAACAGCAACAAATAGGGCACTTTGTTTTGAAAAAGACCTGAAATTTGCTGGTGGAAGTGGGCAATCCGAAGAATTGCAGCTCCAGAGTTCCTGTGAAGTGTGCTGAAAGAGTACTGGATGTTGTCACATCCAGTGTGTGTGGGATGCTCGCTCAAGATGAACTGAGGTCGCTGGCAGATGTTAGACATAGGTGTGTGTCTGTTCAGTCAGTTGTAGTTTTCTGGGTATCGCTCATGGACGAAATTGCACATAAGCAACACAAAATTCCAGTTATCCTCAGGATGTTCCCAAATATGTCACTTGTATTGGAACAAATGTGTACTTTCAAAATAAGTCTGATAGCGGAACTGACTGTAAGACAAAATAATGATGTAATTTGAATAAATATGTGAAATAAAAAAAGATTTTTTTTATTTTTTATTGAAGTACGGTTGATTTGCAGTGTTGTGCCAATCTCTGTTGCACAGCCGAGTGACTCAGTTATGCACATACATTCTTTAAAAATATAGTTTAAAAACTTTTTGAAATCTCAAGCTTCCAAAAGAGTTGCATGTGTAGTATAGTGACTTTTTCTTGAACCATCTGGTGACATTATGTCCCCTCACTCCCAAATATCAGTGTGTTTTTCAACAAAGAAGGATATTCCAGCCAAGGACAGTCCACCCATTAACAGTAGCATTGATACTCTACCTCTGTGGCCGTCGAATCCCTGACCCCGTTCAGGCTCTGCCAGTTGCCCCAGGAATGTTCCTTGTGTCACAAGGGTGCAGTTCAGAACCGCCCACTGTGTTCCACGTGATGTCTCCTTAGTCTCCTTCAGGAAAATCTGGAAGAGCTCCTCAGTTTCTCCTTGCATTTCATGACCTTGACACTTCTGAGGATAACAAGCCAGCTCTTTTGTAGCCTGTCTCTTACTTTGTCTGATGTTTCCTTGTGGTTAGATCCAGGTTCTGCATCTTTGGCGGTAAAATCTCTGAAGTGGTGTGAACGTCCTCGTGACGCGTGTCGGAGGACGCGGGCCTGTGACTTGCCCCATCGCCGAGGATGTTTGCTCTGATCCCTCGACTGAGGAGGTTTCTGATGAGGGTTTCCGCCATAAAGTGACTCTCTTCCCTTCTGTATTCAGTATTCAGTATGTATTTTGTGGGAAGGTGCTTAAAAACATTTAAAGGAAGAGAAAGGAAAAAAAACCTATAAATATTGTTCTTCATCAGACTTCTCCATGTATTTATGTATATAAAGCCATGCTTTTTTAATGAAAAATGTGTCATCAGCATGGATATGTGGCTTTAATCTGTTCGCCCTTATTTGTATTCATGCTCAATTGTCCAGATCAGGCCGGGGGTTCCCTCGCCCTGGTGTCCGTCCTTCCGTCGCTCTCATTCTCCAGCACTTCCTTACTTTCTGGAATAACAAGTTGTTAGGCACACTTTGTGCTTTCTTTATCCCAGACTGGAATCAGCTACTTATCTAAAACATGATGCTTTTAACGGAGAATGGGTTCTTAGAAGCCGAGATCCTGCTTCTGGATGCACTCATGGCTATTGGAGTGTTTGACTTCTGGGTTTTCTTATCAGTGCCTAGAGCTCTGGAATATATGTAGGTATACACACACTGTTACACACCCACACACTACATCTGTATTTATTTCTCCGTGTGTGTGTGTGTGTGTGTGTGTATAAAATGGTGAGTTCACAGCAGTATCCACAATTTAAACCTAACATCTCAGGGTTCATTTTAGTTTTTTTTTTTTTTTTTTTCTTTCCCTATTTGTAACTCCTTTCTCTAACAGTGAGGGTCCTAACTCCCGTTTTCCTTGCTGTTATTAAAATTCACTTCTTTGATTAATCCCCTACATGTAACCCTATATTCCTGTGTCCAGTCCCTGTTTGGACGTGTTTCTCACCCTGAACATAGTTCGCTCTCTCTTGGCTGGGCTGTCTTCCCTCATCATCCCACTTGGGTTCTCTACAAGCCTGCCCCAGGCTACTCCCTCCAGCCCTGCCTGGACTCTGGAACCCCACCCTGGCATCCCCTCTTCTCTGCTGGATGTTTTTCTCACCCTTCCTGGCCCTGACACTCCATTCAGAGCAGTGTCCGCATCCTGCTCGGCCCAGACATCCCCTGTGTCTCCCTGTCCGTCCCCGGTGCGGGCATCTGCCTAGCTCTGTGTGTTCGCGGTGCTCAGTCGTGTCCGACTCTGTATGACCCCGTGGACTGCCGCCCACCACGGACTTTCCCAGGCAGGAATCCTGGAGCGCGGTGCCATTTCCTTCTCCAGGGGTCTCCTGACCCAGGGATGGGAACCTGCATCTCCTGCACTGGCAGGTGGATTCTTTACCGTGGTGCCACCTGGGAAGTCCCACTTAGCTTGGCCCTATCTAATGGCTTCCTTTAGGACTGAAAACAATTTTTTTTTTTTTTTAATTTTTTAGAAGGAAAGGGAAAGGAGATGGCACTGAATAAAACTTCTTGATAAGTAAATTCACATTTTTTGGGAAAAAATTATTTGCCTTGACCATGTCCCCTGAGTTTTGCATACTGAAAATAGTGTCACTATACCTGTCTGGATTTCTTTTTAGACTTTTTTCTCTGTCTCTTGACGCACAAGCTACTCTTGATGCCTTCCTATAGACTCCACATATGTAGCTAACTAGAGGCTGACGAAGTGACGCTTAGCCCAGGTACTTGTGAGGACTCTTCTTTGCCTCTTGAGTGTGTCTTCTGACTGAGGGGCTGGGGTGTTGGAGAAACCCTGTCTTGCAGAAGCGACTGTCTCTGCAGTAATCTGTGTCTCTGGCGTGCTTTCCCCAGCTCAGCAGTCCGTCTTTCTGTCTCCCAGCCACGGTGGCAGCAGGTGCCACAAACTAAAAATGCTTTGCGTTTATTGCTGTCTTAACTGACACTCCAGCTGCTGGAGACATAGATGTTTCAGGGACGAGGAGGCCAAGGCTTGGAGAGGTTAAATAATCTGTGCAAGGTCACAGAACTTGTTTTGAGGCCAAGCCTGCTTTTTCTTTAGAGCTGATGCTCTTGGATAATCCTGTGCTGCCAGTGGACATGAATTTGAGCAAACTCCTGGAGATGGTGGAGAACAGAGGAGCCTAGCGCGCTGCTGCCCATGGGGTCCCAGAGTCAGACACACACAGCAGCAGTGATGCTGCCCCTAGAGGAGGAAGATGAATTTGACTATACTGAGTTTTCCAGTCATCGTTTTTCATTCCTTTTGATTTAGGAGGAGGAAGTATAAACTCTTTATAGTTTGAAGAAGAGAAATAGATGTCATTAGCTGTGTGGAAATACTGACACTTAAATGACTGTATTACTGGAATAGGCCCACAGAAGTGGTAGGTGTGAAGCCTAGATAAGCCCTCTTTTTTTTTGATCTGGGCACAATTCATCTCTTTGTACTTAGAAAGGGTACTTTGAAGTAGGAGGATCAAAACTTTGCGAACTTCTCTTTGGAAACTAATGTGAAAATTAAGGTCTTCAAAGTATACTTAAGCTGTCTGTTGCTTTTTAAGGAAGAAGAGCTTAGACGTCTTACTTATCAGGCCATGTCTGTGCTGTCTTTTCTTGGCGAATGGAATGATGTGACTAATTGACAGGTTGAGAGTGGGTTTCTGTCATGTGGTTTTGAGTTATTTTCCAGGTTCAGAGATTATTTTGTGCCTTTGTCCCCATTACGCTAGTTCTGCCTTGTGACTGGTGTTAAGTATGAGGAACACGTCAGGAATTGGGGAACTTCCCCCCCAGGGCTTCCCTGGTGGCTCAGATGGTAAAGAATCTGCCTGCCATGTGGGAGGCCTGGGTTCGATCCCTGGGTGGGGAAGATCCCCTGGAGGCGGGCGTGGCCATCCACTCCAGTGTTCTCGCCTGGAGAATCCCCTGGCGGGCTACAGTCCTTGCCTTTTAAAGAGTCGGACACGACTGAGCAACTCAGCACAGCACAGCACCCCGGGCTCCTCCTCGCGCTCAGAGTTGTTCTTTCCGCAAAGCTGCAGGCCTGCCCTGGGGGTCAGACTGGCACCGTGACCTCGTTGGCACTGCTGTCTAACGGCAGAGCACAGACACAGTCAAGTCAGTCAGGGCTTTGGAAAACGGTGAGGAAAGGAAGCTTGTTTCTTGATAATGTCTAACCACAAGCCTAGTAAGGATGTTTATACTTAGAATTCCTAGAGCGCTGGCAATCAGAGGTGCAGAATTCATTCTCTCCTCTCTCTCTCCCCCTTTTGCTCTACTTCGCCTCCCTCCCGCCTCCCTCTCTCTCTCCATTGGCCAGTCAGTCATCTTTCTCACAGGCCTTTAGAAACACGAGTTATACTGTTCTGCCCGCTGCCGTTGTGCTCTGTTTAGGAGGAGGAGAATCTGCCTGCCCCCGGGAGATATAAACCCGCAGTGATTTCTGGAGTCACACCTTCTAAGCCCTTGTCCCACCTCTGCAGTCTGCTGGTTTTGTGACTTCAGGCAAGTTTATTGAACCATTCTGTACCTCCTGCAGTCTCCTCGCAGGATAATGTCAGTTTCCTACCTCATAGTGAAGCGCTTAGCAAGGTCCTCGGTGATGGTGAACATGCCCAATAAATGTTACCAGCTCCGATGATGGATAGTCTGCCTGTTGGGAGATTGTAATCTTGGATGTGTTTTCTGGACTAAGTCACAGACACGGGGTCACAGTGTCAAGGTTACTGCAGCAGCCTCTGTGTGGTACAGACGTTGGGGGAGGGGGGATGGAATCCGAGAGACGTTACAGGGTTGACTCAGTCTCCCTGTGATACCAAGACTAGAGCTGATTCTCAGTCTGGTAATTCCAGGGACTTTTCATCAGGTTTATCAGGGAGTCTCCTAAACATGGCATTGAATGATGGTGATACGATGATACTAGGATTTTTTTTTTTTTCTTTTTTTCTTTTTTTGGTGGGGGATGAGGCAGAGAGAGGTTTGTGTATAAATAGAAAAAGCACACTCAACATACCTATTGTTTTTTATAATGCAGACTAAGTTAAAAAAAAAAAAAACTTGGCAGGTGGGACTGCACCAAAGATAGAAAGCATGATTGCAGGGGGACATAGGTTTAAAACAGTTGAATCGCTGTTGCCCTTACAGACATGGGATAGGTTGGATGTCATACTGGTTTGCTGCTGGGAGAACCAGGCTATATGCAGGTGAGCAGAAAGATAAAACAGATTCAAAGGGCATTGTAGGTCTGTAACCAGGGTGAAATGGGGGATTGTTACAGGTCAGTTGCTGCTATAGTTTTTGCTTGTTTTATTTTTTTAAGTATGTATTTATTTTGGATTGTAAAACTAACACATTCACTGTTTAAATCTGGACGATACAGCAAAGCACAAAGAAAATAAAGACAGCCTAAAATCTCAACCCAGAGATAAACTGCTATTAACATTTTGTGCTACTCTTTCTCTCTCTCTCTCTTTTTTTTTGGTATATGTATATTATTTTAAAAACATATTTGACCTCATATGATATGTACAGTTTGATATACTAACTTAAAGTGATAAAACAGTCTAGAAGCAAAGTGGCTGTCGTGTCGTAAAGAGGTCTGGACTTCACCATCTGGCGTAGAACATTCTTTATTGGGTGCTCCATACGGTAGCGACATCTGAAGCGGCCTGTCTGTACTGCACCTTCACCTTTATCAAAATGACTCATATTTCCTTGCCTATTGAAAGGCTCAGAAATGAAAAGGATAATTCATCCTCAAGGAAGTTTTGCTTGGTTCAACAAGCACCATTTGATCACTTACTTGCTCAGCTCTTATCTCCAATCTGTCTAATAATATTCCAGGACCAGAGTACAGGCATAATCTGTTAATTTATGTTAAATTAACTGGTTGCCAGATACCACCAGGTAACTCCAGTCCACAGCAGAGAGAGCAATCAATTCTTGCCACAAGAAATTCATTTTGGTCATATGCGGAAAGGAAAGCCAAGTATTCATGGAATGTACATTATAGATAAAATGGAAGTCTGATGGTCACGATTCTTCCCTAGAATATTTTGTGCTTCCCTGGATTCATAACAATAGAATTTTAGAAAACAAGAATAGTTGTTAAATAATGGCCACATATGTTGGACTTAGCAATCGGTGTGTCTTCTTTGGAGGTAAATATGATCACATTGAGAAATACTGGCAGTAAATTAGCTGTTATTAATATCACACTTTAAGTAGTTTATTGGAATTGAAAGATATCACTTTCTTTCCGACTTGTATAGATACATTTAACTTCAGGAATGTGCTTCCATTTAATATTGTATAATTAAAATATTCATCCTTTTAATTTTTTTGTTCTTAAAACATTACTTTTCTAAGCTTGACTCTTTACACTAGGAGCTTTTGAAGATGTTTAAAATGTGGTTCTGAAAAATAGTGGGTTAAAAGTAGCACTTGTTCTGGGAGTGGGGAGTGAGCATGGGGACTGACTAGGAGGGTCTCAGGGAAACTTAAAGGGTGATGGTCGTATTTCATATCTTAATAGGGATTTGGGTTACACAGGTATGTGCATCTGTGAGAACTCAACGAGTGACGTGTGCTCATTTTATGGAATATTTATGTCGATATTGATCTCTTACTAATGATATGTATGCTGAAGTATTTAGAGGGCAGTATATGATCTGTGTAATTTGCTTGGAAATGCATGAAAAAATAAGATGAATTGATGAATAGGTAGATGGATGTATTTGTGATGAAAAAGTTAAGAGTAAGGAGGGGCAGGGAGAGATGAACTGAGCATTTGGGATTAGCAGATGCAAACTATAATGCGGAGAATGGATAAACAGCAAGACCTTATTGTATATCCCAGGGAACTATCTTCAATACCCTGTAATAAACCATAATGGAAAGGAATATATATATTTATGTATGTATATATAACTGAATCACTTTGCTATGTACCAGAAACTAATATAACCTTGTAAATCAACTATATATTTCAAAAGAAAAAAAAAGTAGAATCAAGATGGTGATTATCTGGATGTTCACTGTCAAGTTCACCTTTGCTGTATGTTTGAAATTTTTTGTAGTGAATATTGGTTGAAAATGTTATAAATTAGTATTTTTAAGGTTCTAGTTGCCATAGGGCAGAAATGGAGCCATTTGAATCTGACCACTGACTTGATCATTTTAATTTTGAGACTGATAGAGAGCAAGTGAAGAATTGTTAAATTCTGTCTTCACTACATGAAAGCGCTCACAGTCTTTCTCATTGAGTCCAAGGATTATTTTTCTGATTATTGTGCTGTCCTGGAAATGGCCAAGTAACACAAACCCTGTATAATTGTCAAAGGCAGCGCCAGTGTTCATTTCTACATACAATATCCAGTGGGTTCATAAGCACTACTTTGCTAAGGCACTTTCTAAGGCTGGTGCTCAGTTCAAACCTGTATTTTTCTAGTCTCTTCCCCTACTCTGCAAGCTTCAGTCTGGATGTTTTCAGTTGACATGACTTCTGGTTCATTAATTCTCCTTTTTTTTCCCGCTATGTCTATGCTGGGAGGGATTGGGGGCAGGAGAAGGGGACAACAGAGGATGAGATGGCTGGATGGCATCACTGACTCAGTGGACGTGAGTCTGAGTGAACTCCGGGAGTTGGTGATGGACAGGGAGGCCTGGTGTGCTGCGATTCATGGGGTTGCAAAGAGTCGGACACGACTGAGCAGCTGAACTGAATCCAATATTAAACTCACATAGTAAATTCTTAGTTTCTTAGTTTTTGAATTTTTATACTTAAAAAAAAAATAGATTCCAATTTACGGTAAAATTCTTTTTTTCTCCCCCTCTTTTTTCTCACTTTTTTTCCTCTCTTTTCTCAAATGTACTTACTTTGAAAACTCATGAGTGATGACCCCGATGCCCGTATCCTCTGTGGGTTTGTTCCTTTTGTCTGGTTCTTTTGATATTCAATCATCTGGTGTCCTGTCTCTTGGCATGCCTGGAAATTTCGATTGAAAACTGGTTGCTGTGTGTAAAAAATTGTAGTTGGCCTTACGTGGTTTATCCTTGACTAGAGAAGGCTCCGGAGAAGGCAATGGCACCCCACTCCAGTACTCTTGCCTGGAAAATCCCATGGATCGGGGAGCCTGGTAAGCTGCAGTCCATGTGGTCGCTAAGAGTCAGACATGACTGAATGACTTCACTTTCATGCACTGGAGAAGGAAATGGCAACCCACTCCCAGTATTCTTGCCTTGAGAATCCCAGGGACGGGGGAGCCTGGTGGGCTGCAGTCTATAGGGTCGCACAGAGTCAGACACGACTGAAGCAACTTAGCAGCCGCAGCAGAGAAGGCTTGCTTCATTTGCTAGGCAAAGCGGATGGGAGCTGATCCCATTATCCTGCCGGTACTGAGCTGACCACAGCCAGGGTGGAGTTTACTTCTGCTCACCTGCTCTTAGGTCGTAGCCCTGCAGGAGTTCCAGCTGAGAACCTGGGCTGTTTACCCGGGCCCATCCTCCGCGATGTGCCCTGAACTTTGATCTTTGAATCCTCAGCACAGGGGATGGATAAAAACCCAGCTGTGCTCTTCAGAGGCTTACTGCTCTCTTAGCCTCCGGACCTGTGCACCTTTGGGATTCTACTGTGAAAATCTCTTAAAGGGAAAACTGGTGCAGTCCTTTTCACTGGGATCCTGGCCCCTTAAGACTCGATTCTTTAGATCTGAGATAACAGCCAGGAGCTCTGCTGATTTCTCTGCCTCTTCGTGGTGTCTTCGGTCCTTTGCCCAGACTGTCTGCCTCCTTTTTTAGCCTTGGTCTTGGTACCCAGAATTGGCAAGTACCCTGAAGAACAAACCAACTGCAGTGTGTTGGCTCACACTGCCAAGGGATTCTCCCCTTTCCAGGATTTTGTCTCCTTGAATCCTGGTTACCTCAGGAACTCTGTGAAGTTTTCAACTTTTTTTTTTTTTTTTTTTACTTTTCTAGCTGTTCTCCAAGGAATCCCTGGTCTGAAGTAGCTACTAGTAATAGTTGGAAGCAGATACTGGTTTATGTAAATCTTGCTCAAGTGTTTTTTCTTTATTTTGTAGAAAAGATGGTATTAGTCTTTGCTCCATTTCAGGAAGCCATGTCCAGTTCAAAGGGAATTCAAAAGAAATGTGACCTGTTGATTAATCTAAAAGTGAATATATAAGTAAGTTATCATCACTGGTGTGCTTTTTGTCTAACAGTGTTAGTGCTTAATTTAAAAGTGTTTTATTTCAGTTGCTAAGTCATGTCTGGCTCTTTGTGACCCCATGGACTGGAGCACGCCAGCCCCTTCTGTCCTCTTCCCAGAGTTTGCCCAGATTCATGTCCACTGAGTCAGTGATGCTCTAACCATCTCATCCTCTGCTGCCGACTTCTCCTTTTGCCCTCAGTCTTTCCCAGCCGCAGGGTGCTTTCCATGAGTCAGCTCTTATTAGGTGGCCAAAGTACTTGAGCTTCAGTATCAGACCTTCCAATGAATATTCAGGTTGATTTCCTTTAGGATTGACCAGTTTGATCTTGCAGTCCAAGGGAATCTCAAGAGTCTAATCCAGCACCACAATTCAAAAGCATCAATTCTTTGGTGCTCAGCCTTCTTTAGGATCCAACTCTAACATCTCTACATGACTGCTGGAAAAACCATAGGTTTGACTATAAAAAAAGAAATTAAGTGTTTTATAACACTTCTAAGTGTTAGTCTTAGGCACAAACAAGTTAAATGGTTTATCTAAGGCAGAGTTTCTCAATACCTGCACCAGTGACATACTGGGTTGGGTAATTCTTCATTGCTGGGGGCTGTTCTGTGCAGTGTGGAATGTATAGCAGCATCTCTGGCCTTTTACTTAGTAAGATCCCCTAGCAACCTCCTCCCCCAGCTGTGACAACCCAGAATGTCTCCAGATACTGCCAAGTGTCCCCTGGGGAGCAAAGTCACTCCTGGTTGAGAGCCACTGGTCTAAGGAGGGCTGAATTGTCTTAATTTGATATTTTGCCAGAGAAGTGGAATTGAATTTTGATTTACTGGAGTTATTGTCTTTTACCATTGACCTGTTTTCCAGCTGCATTCTTGCCTAATCATTCAGTGGTAGACCCTGGGGCCCTTAAATGGTTATAAGAAGAAATAAGTTTAAGAGGGAAGGGGGTATAAGTATACTTAACGGCTGGTTTAGATCCTGGTATAGCAGAAACCAACACAACGTTGTAAAGCAATTATCCTCCAGTTAAAAATAAATATAAAAAATAAGAACATCCACCTAAAAAAGAAAAAGAACATATAGATTTTATCACCCTTGGCTTGCCTGTTGTGAATTGGGAGCATAGTTCGCTCTTGAAGACAGACTCTTGACTTCGAGGTGATGGTGAGGGGTCCAGCCTGTGTGTGGCGTCTCCTTGGGCTTTTGCAGAACCGTACTGTGGCCGTCTCCTTTCACTGTGATCTCACACGTGGCCCGACTAAGCGGACAGGAGCAAATTAACACAGAGAAGTCTGCTCAGAATGTAAACAAGCCTTTGGAATCTAAGGGACAAAGGGCCCAGAGAGATCAGAATTAGGGCTGAAACTAAGGGTTAAACATAAAAAGACAGCTTAGAAGAAAAGTGAGCTGGAGGGGACTTTCTGACACTGGCAAAAATGACTTGAGCTTTTTGCTGCTCTTTCTCTGCAGACACTTTCCTGTCTTCCAGTTCATTCTGCTCTGATGCCAAGGCTCTTATTAATAATGCACGGCTTTTTTTCTGGTACTCCCTGCCCATCGAGCCTCTTAGGTGCTGAGTCAGAGAAGATTGTTACAGCAGCAGCTCAGCGCCCGGAGAGAAGCCCCGAGGCGGTGCTCAAAGGCTGCCCTCTTTCCTGCAAGCCTATCCCGTAGCAGCTCTCGCCTTAATTACTCTAAACCTCCTGTTCAGAGGTTGCTCTTTTCTTTCTCTTAAAGGCTTTCGAAACTATCCAGAAATGTCTATGACAGAAGGTTTTTGAGAGCTCTTAAAAAAGTGGGTCTGAAAAAGAAAAAAAAAATTGTTCTGAACGTTAATGTGAACTGCATTTGATTCCTGGGACAATACTATCCTTTATTTCAGTACTTTTCTAGCTGTTGCCTGGATATGTCGATCCTGAGTTCCCTAATATCTGTTTTGTACTATTTAAAATGATATTTTCGCCTTACCTTTTGGATAGGCAGCTGCTAGGAGTCAGACAGACGTAGAAGAACGGGACAAGTAATTAATTGCCCGGGGAGCACTCGGGTGCAGGCTTGGAGCCAACATTTTCCTCCCTGCCCTTTGCCAGCCCACGGCCTTCTGGATGGCCACTCAGAGCCTGACCTTTGAGAGCCCAGCCACTGCTGTGCCTGTGGTTGTCAAAGGCAGGTCTGTCTGGGCCACAGTTTTATTTCTGGTCGGTTAGGAAGTAGCTGTGTTGGGATGGGCTCTGCGAACAGAGAAATTGTGGAAGCTGCGGGGTTTGCGGTTCAGGTGGAGGGGAGAGCGAGCGCGCATCTGCTGCCGCTCCTGGTGCAGCTGGTCACATGGGGAGGGGTGTTGTCAAAGGCAGGTCTGTCTGGGCCACAGTTTTATTTCTGGTCGGTTAGGAAGTAGCTGTGTTGGGATGGGCTCTGCGAACAGAGAAATTGTGGAAGCTGCGGGGTTTGCGGTTCAGGTGGAGGGGAGAGCGAGCGCGCATCTGCTGCCGCTCCTGGTGCAGCTGGTCACATGGGGAAGGGGTGGCGAGGTCTTGGACACGCCCTGCAGCCTCTTTCTCAAGTCAGCCTTTAAACCACGACACATCTGAACGGACACATCTGTACAAACTCGTTAAATCAGTTTATTGACCCGCTACGGTGTGTTTAAGTGCTGATTTTCCCAGAATGATCATCCTCTTTGTTACCCCGGGTTTTAAAGGTAGCTTAGAAGTTATTTACCTCTCTTCACAATCAGAAGTAACAATATGGATAAAAAGAATACTCGAAACTCACAAATATTATCACAGTTTTTTTTTCTGGAAGATTATCCTAAAACAAAAGGCTTACGAAAATAACAACTGGGACTCATACGGAAGGCCCACTCCATTCTAATCGCTAACTTTGGAGTCTGAGATTTGTTCTTTCCATCCTTCAGCAGGCCTGTGAGGCGCTCAGTCTTGAGCTGCCGACCACACGGCCAAGCGGGCTCCAGACTCAGCCATCGGTCTTGGCTGAATGGAAGGCTGATCCCTACCCCGTCTGCTTCCTCTCTGTTCACAGAGAAAGGGGATAGCGTTATTTGAACAAGTGGCTCTGCAGTGTGTCATTTAAGTCTACACGGAAGCCTTGATCGCTTTCTGTTATAGCACCAATAATATTGCACAGCACATCATTAATTTGCACGCTCATGTTCTTGATGTTGTATGTGGCCTCCATCAGTTCAGGGACCAATTTTTTTTTAATTAAAAGAAATTCTAAGCTAGTGTGTGAGGGCTAACCATACACAAGGTCCTGCTGTTTGAGCTTTGTGGGTGTTGCTCCTCTTCCTTACCTGATGAGGTAGGTGTTATTCCCTTCATTTTACAGGCGAGGAAACTGAGGTACAGAGAGTCTAGGCACGTGACCACGATTCTTTTTTTTAACTGAGTACTTTTCCTTTTGGCTGCGCGGGGTCCTCATTGCCGTGCACCGGGCTCTTGTTGCAGTGTGTGGACTTCTCTTGTCAGGGGTCACGGGCTCCAGCGTTCTTGGGCTTCAGTGGCTGTGGCTCACGGGTTGAGTTGCCCACAGCATGTGGGATCTTCTTGGACCAGGGATCGAACCTCTGTCCTCTGCATTGGCAGGCAGATTCTTAACCACTGGGCCTCCAAGGAAGTCCTTGATTAAAGTCAGCACTCAAGCCCAGGTTGTCTTATTCTGGAGGTCAAGCTCTTAAATGCTAAGATGTAGTCCCACTTTAATGTATTTGGATCCCCGTTGCTTTGTAGTAGAAGCTTAAATATTGATGAGTGGTTAGATTAAAAAGTTAATGAATATAAAAGCAACTCCTTGGAGTCTGGACACAATGAAATTCTGATTTTAGAACGTATTTTCCTTTTTCAGGTAGATGAGAGGGTATAAATGCTGGTAAGGACTGGACAGACCCTGGTGAGGAATAGAGTCAATTTAGAAGATGTATTTTGTTGAAAGGGGAAGACAGCCAATAGGCTACGCAGCACCAAAATTTCAAGAGAATCTAGAAATCTGGATTGAATAATAATAATAGCAAATATTTAAATAAATCTAGTGCTTATTATGTTCTGGGCTTTATTCTTAGTATGTGACAAGTGTTAGCTCATTTAATCCTAAATGAGATAGGAGTATTGTTATCATCATTTTATAGGTGAAGAAACTGAGGCACAGAATAGTTTTTTTTTTTTTTTATAATATTGCACAGCACATCATTAATTTGCACGCTCATGTTCTTGATGTTGTATGTGGCCTCCATCAGTTCAGGGACCAATTTTTTTTTAATTAAAAGAAATTCTAAGCTAGTGTGTGAGGGCTAACCATACACAAGGTCCTGCTGTTTGAGCTTTGTGGGTGTTGCTCCTCTTCCTTACCTGATGAGGTAGGTGTTATTCCCTTCATTTTACAGGCGAGGAAACTGAGGTACAGAGAGTCTAGGCACGTGACCACGATTCTTTTTTTTAACTGAGTACTTTTCCTTTTGGCTGCGCGGGGTCCTCATTGCCGTGCACCGGGCTCTTGTTGCAGTGTGTGGACTTCTCTTGTCAGGGGTCACGGGCTCCAGCGTTCTTGGGCTTCAGTGGCTGTGGCTCACGGGTTGAGTTGCCCACAGCATGTGGGATCTTCTTGGACCAGGGATCGAACCTCTGTCCTCTGCATTGGCAGGCAGATTCTTAACCACTGGGCCTCCAAGGAAGTCCTTGATTAAAGTCAGCACTCAAGCCCAGGTTGTCTTATTCTGGAGGTCAAGCTCTTAAATGCTAAGATGTAGTCCCACTTTAATGTATTTGGATCCCCGTTGCTTTGTAGTAGAAGCTTAAATATTGATGAGTGGTTAGATTAAAAAGTTAATGAATATAAAAGCAACTCCTTGGAGTCTGGACACAATGAAATTCTGATTTTAGAACGTATTTTCCTTTTTCAGGTAGATGAGAGGGTATAAATGCTGGTAAGGACTGGACAGACCCTGGTGAGGAATAGAGTCAATTTAGAAGATGTATTTTGTTGAAAGGGGAAGACAGCCAATAGGCTACGCAGCACCAAAATTTCAAGAGAATCTAGAAATCTGGATTGAATAATAATAATAGCAAATATTTAAATAAATCTAGTGCTTATTATGTTCTGGGCTTTATTCTTAGTATGTGACAAGTGTTAGCTCATTTAATCCTAAATGAGATAGGAGTATTGTTATCATCATTTTATAGGTGAAGAAACTGAGGCACAGAATAGTTTTTTTTTTTTTTTGCTCAAGGTCATTTAGCTGACTGGGAATTATCCCTAGGTAGTTCTCTTGCGAAATTGTTACTTTTAACCACTAAACTGTCTGGCAGTTAAATCACCTTTGAAAGTGAAAGGAAAACCAGAAGACATCTGATCAGCCAGGCAACACGTCTGTGTGTAGATGATTTGCAGCTTCTCATCTGAACCTTAGCTTTTCGTGAGATGAAAACAGTGTATTTCTAAGATTTTTATCTGTTTTATACAAACTTACTTCTAAGTCATTTCACATATGCTAGTGTTGTTAAATATCAAAACTGTTCATGAAACCCTCTACCTGTAGGGCTGGTTTGCTACTTGATAAACTCAAAACCTGGAGTTCTTACAGATTTCAGGTTTCCTTGGTATTTTTGATAGCGGGGCAAAAAAGTTACCATCTTTCTAACATTTTTAACTTTACTTGCAGGATGCATTTTTCTTCTTTAAAATATTGCTTTTAAAAACTAGAGTTGCCAATTTTGTTAGCACAGGGTTGGTTGATTTTTTTGTTTTTTGTTTTTTTTTGGCAAACATCATTTCTTTCATCTACTTCTTTTTTTTTTTTTAATCTACTTCTTTAAAACAGGATTTTTCTTCCTCTAGTTCTGGTCATTTCAGCTAAAAGGGTGATAATGAAAAGCAATGTTAATGGGCTATTGGACTAGAATAACCAGAAATGTATAAGTTAAGATGTTGATTTTTGAAGTTTAAAAATTGTTTAATAGGATATGAATAAATTGGAGATTTACAGCTTAAAACAGGTTTTGAATTGTGTGCACATATGATATTTATTACTTAGTTGAAACTCTAGGCTGGTGTTTCAATTATTTTAATTGAGATATTTAGCTTTGGAAGTATTTGTCTCTATTTGAAATGTGTTAGAAGCCAATATTGTGTTTCAGATTCTTTTAAAGTATGGAGCCTAATTTCCCCCCATCTCTTTTGTTAATTATTTTATTTTTACCCCCAACGATTAGAACAGAAATCTTGAATTTGGCCGTAGGGTAACAAACTGTACCATACCTACTCTTTGAACCATATTTAACAAAATCTTTATTGGGTTGCTACGGTATGCCAGGCACTGTTGGGATAATGAGCAAAACATATACAAAAAAAAATCTCTGCCCTGATGGAGCTGATACTCTAATGTGTAGCGGTCAAATCAGACAAAAAAGGAAAATCATGAATCATATTAGATGATTAGTGATATGGAGGAAGATAATTGGTGGGGGGAAGGCGTGGATATGTGGGGTTCTTTGAGGCGGGGGAGGATTGCCATTTGAAATGGAGTTTGGTTCAGGCAGGTCCTGCCCGAGTTGGATGAGCAAGCCACGTGGCTGTCTGCCGCAGAGCAGCCCCACCAGAGAGCCACATGGGCAGGGCTTCAAGGGGCCAGCTTGCCTGGCACCCTTGAAACAGCAAGGAAGCCGCGGTGGCTGGTGCAGAGCGAGTGAGGCAGAGAGTGAAAAGAGATGCTGGCAGAAGGGTGAGGATGAGATGCAGATCTTTGCGAGCCGGGATGGGCCGGCTGACTCAGTGAAGGGCCAGGTGTGAGTTTCAGGCCTTGTGGTCCCTGGGGTAGCCACTCCGCTCCGCCTTGCAGCTTGTAGCAGCCATAGACAGTACAGAAACCAGCTGGCCATGTGCCAGTAATACTTCGTTTATAGAAACAGGCAGTGGTCCCCAACATTTGCTGACTCCTGGTTTAGAGCCTTGGAGACCATTGTCCGGAGTCTGACTTCTTCTCTCAGTGAAATGAGAATTCAGTTGGTTTTGAATAGAGAGGAGTGAGATCATTTGACTACTGTTTCAAAAGGATGCTGCTGCCTGCCTTGACACCCCTGCCTGTGAAGGGGTGATGCGGCTGAAAGGGTGGGGTTACCATTAACCAGGATAGGAGGACCACAGGGGAGCAGGTTCGTGGGCGGGAAAGACCGTGCTTTGGCTTTGGACCAGATGACCAGGTGAGTTTGGACACCCAGGTGGAGACGTGGACGGTGCGATTGGTATACGGACAAGGTGTTCAGGGAGTGGTCCGGGCTGAACTTACGTGTGGTATGTGAGGTCCTGAGGCTGGATAAGCAAAGCAGCGTGATAGCAGTAGTTAGCTTTGTCTGTACCGTTTTGACACTTTGAGAGTTTTTACTCTTTCAACTCTTAAATGGATTTTATTTTAATATTGTTAAAAAAATTTTTTTTATTGAGGTGTAGTTGATTTACAATGTCTTGTAGGTTTCAGGTGTATAGCACAGTGATTCAATTTTATATATATATATATGTGTGTGTGTATACTTTTTCAGATTCTTTTTGCTTATAGGTTGTTACATAATATTGAGTATGTTTCCCTGTGGTGTATAGTAAGGAGGGTCCTTCATTGGTTACCTTAAATGAATTTTAGAGAAAACTTCTGCCCTTTTGGTTCGGTTTATTATTTATCAACTATAATTTTATTGTTATAATTCTGTTTTTTTACATACGGCTTTTAAAAAATTGTGGTGATATGAGCAAAGTTAAAATTTACTGTTGTAACCTCCTTAAGTATAAAATCCAGCGGCATTCAGTGCCTTCACAGTATTAGGCAGACACCACCGCTGTCTGTATCCAGAACCTTTTCATCATCCCAGAGACTGCACTCTTTAAGCAGTTCCCCAGCCCCCCTTTCTGCAGGCCCTCGGTCGTCACATTTCCACTCTGCTCCTATGAGTTTGTCTGTTCCAGGTACCGCATGTAAGCAGAATCACACGACGTTTCTGCTTTTGTCTCTGACTTCGAGCGATGTTTTCCAGGATTATCCTTGTCATAGCGCGTGTCAGTGCTGTTATTACTTTTTGAAACTTCTTGGAATATTAATACAGACTTCCTGTACTGGGTCTTATTTCTAATAGGAGTTCTTCGCTACACAGCAGTCTCGAAAACCCATCCTTATCACCCAGAACACCCGGGGTCCCTGTGTCTGGAACTTGAAGAGTGGGTGAGGGGCTTGCAGCCTGTGCGGCCCTCTTTATTTGACCTAGAGGAAGAACAGAGACTACGGTAGTGCGTAGCTGGGCAGTTTCCTCTCTGGCCAACTTGACTTGATGGGTTTTCTGATATCGTATGGCATGTTTAATCACAGGATAAGTTGTCTCGTTTGGAATAGATAGAAAACCTGAAAAAGTAGCAATGTAAAGGAAATGGTCAAGGTTCTTTCTGGAGGAGGGTGGAGAGGTATTTGGGGGAGTGGAATTCTGCAACTGGCTCATCTGACAAATTGCTGAGTTTCGGGGCAAGTCCTGTAAGCCTGCCCCTCCCGCCGAAGCAGTTATAGTGTTATTTGCCCCGTCTCCCAAGTCACCTCTTCACTGTTTGCTGATGGCAGCAATGTTTATGGCACTGGGTGCATTGAGGAAGAATCTGGCTGTCCTTTGGGCTTGGGGATTAAGTCCACTGCGAGCTCAGCCGACATGTGAACAAGGTGATATTTGTTTAACCAGCATTAGGTCTCACTTGGAGAAGGCAGTGGCACCCCACTTCAGTGCTCTTACCTGGAAAATCCCATGGATGCAGGAGCCTGGTGGGCTGCAGTCCATGGGGTTGCTAAGAGGCGGACATGACTGAGCGACTTCACTTTCACGCATTGGAAAAGGAAATGGCAACCCACTCCAGTGCTCTTGCCTGGAAAATCCCATGGATGCAGGAGCCTGGTGGGCTGCAGTCCATGGGGTTGCTAAGAGCCGGACATGACTGAGCGACTTCACTTTCACTTTTCACTTTCATGCATTGGAAAAGGAAATGGCAACCCACTCCAGTGTTCTTGCCTGGAGAATCCCAGGGACAGGGGAGCCTGGTGGACTGCCGTCTGTGGGGTCATACAGAGTCGGACACGACTGAAGTGACTTAGCAGCAGCAGCAGCAGCAGCAGCAGCAGCAGCAGCAGCAGCAGCAGCAGCAGCAGCAGCAGCAGTCTTTCACTTTTCACTTTCATGCATTGGAAAAGGAAATGGCAACCCGCTCCAGTGTTCTTGCCTGGAGAATCCCAGGGACAGGGGAGCCTGGTGGACTGCCGTCTGTGGGGTCATACAGAGTCGGACACAACTGAAGTGACTTAGCAGCAGCAGCAGCAGCAGCAGCAGCAGCAGCAGGTCTCACTGGTAGGGCTCGGTGATGTTCCTGCAGTGGCAGAGAACGACCGATAGAACAATGAAGGATAGAATGAAAATGAATGTTCACCTTGACTTCAGAACTGGCAATTGCAGAAAAGCCTGAAGAACAGATTAGTTTTAAAAAAACAAAATTGAAGAACAAAATTGGAGACGAGGTCTTTTTCAAGACGCAGTCCCAGTTTAGTGGCCACGGCGGATCTTTCAGGTCATTTCCCATAATTCATCCCAGCAGTGCTGAAAACAATCAGCTATGATGAGAGGTGAAAAGGATGATCAAAGTATTCATTGTGCTTTCCTTTTGAATCGTAGTTGGCTTTGGGTCTTGGCCCTAGGTTAAAAAAATTTTTTTTTCTTCTTTTATCAAGTGGGCAAAGGATGAAATTATTGTATCTGGCAGGTTGGAGGGGACTTTGCTTGGGGCTCCAGGAACCCAAGAACTTTTCATTTTTACCCCTGTTGTCAGTAACGGCAGGAACAGTGTGTGTTGAAGAATATATGGAGGCCAAGGCTCTCCACCATCTTAGTAGTATGATGAATGGGAACTTTTAAGCCAGGTCAGAGCAGTGATGGACTCCCAGGTTGCTTTTCTATAAAGTGGAAATAATAATACTTACTTGATCAAAATGAAATGAAACCCTCTGATCCGTTCATTTTCTTCTTGATCAAGGCTTGTGCAAGGAGGAATTTGGGGGGAGTATGTCCTTCTTACCCTGTTGTGTCTGTGTCCCTTCATCCTTCCAAAGACCTGGGGAGCTCCTGGATGGCTTCTAGGGCTCAGCGATTATGTGTTTTAGCAGCCTTACGTTGGGAGGCATTTTTCAGGACCTTGTGGCCAGCTGAAGTCTTGCCCTTCAGAGGCATGCCCGCCGGTACCAAAGGGTGCATCCATTAAGGACGCCCCCCTGGCGTCTAGCTGATGGCTACACTGGGAACACATGTGCCTCCTTTGAACAGTAGGCGAAGAAACTCAGAGAGGGCCTAAACTCTTTTTCAGCCAAATTATAATCCACCTGTCCCGGGCTCTAACTAATGCCGTGACATGCCTTCCTTCCTGTCTGAGCTCCAGGTTCTGCTTTTCTCTCTTGCTTCCCCTGGGCTGTCTCTGGGAAATTAGTAACCACGTTGACCATCTTCTAATTTAGCCCAGGAGCCCTCGGCTGTATCTGATTGGCATCTGGGCAGGGGTAAGATCTAGGCTCTCTTCCAGTGCCATCTGATTCTCTACTGTGCCGTTTTTGACTCTGAAGAAATAAAATTTGTTTATTCTGAGTCCTAGGGTGGAAACTGTCTTTAGAGCACAGATTCACATTTGTTTTAAAAGATACTTCACCTGTCATCAAATCCGTATGTAATTTTGGAGAGTGTGACTTATTTTGTATCGTGTTCTGGTTATATTTTATTTTTTGTGCTTAATAAATGATAAAAGGCTGCATTAAAAAAAAAAAAAACCAAAAAACCAGCAGTTTCAACTCTTTTCCTCAGTAGACAGTTCCACTTCAGAAATCAGACAAGGATCAAGTAAAATTTAAAAAGCTTGACTTTAACATAATGACCAAGGGTTTGCACCTAGCATTTAGGATTAGAGATTTGTGTGTTTATGGTCTAAATGGTGTGAAATGGGATTAAAAAAAAAGTAGAAATGTTAGCACACTTTAGTTAGTGTTGAAGTTGCTGGTGGATTGAAGATTTGTGTTGTCGGAAACACTGCTTTGGGGAAACTAGAGTGGAGTTGCGGTGCTGGGGGGTGGGGAGGGGTGGAAGGACCTCGAGAACCTTTTACCAGGAGGGGCTACCGTGTGACCTCAGGGCCAGACTTTGGGGAGGGAGACTACTCGAGGAGTTCTCATACCCAGGACGAACTTGTGCTGGAGCTGAGCTTGGATCATCTTCACATGATAGGTGGTGTGGTTGTGGTCATCTCTGAAGCCTGTGGTTCCCTTTCTAGCCCACGCTCCCCGACTGACTTCAGAAAGTTGTAGCGTTTTCTGGCTGATACTCTTCAAGGAGCCTCTGAAAAGATTGCGTAAATGCCCCTGGGAAGAAAGACGTCATCAAAACTGTAGCATCTTAAAAAAAAAAAAAAAAAAAAAAGGCACGCACACACCTCCTAGGCTGCTATTAGAAGGGCCCAGCCCCAGAATTAGAGCGATGACGCCTTTGTGTTGTAGAGGAACATGGAAGTATTATAATTCTCTGCTTTCCTGGATGACTTTCCCTCTTTACTCACCAGAAAGCAGCAGGTACTAGTTATCTTAGAGAATGAATGTCATCATGATTGCTTTCAAGGGTGAAGACTGTTGTTGCTTGGCTTTTTGTCTCTCCTTCCTTTGAGATGGGGCCAGGACAGGCTGGTCACAGGCTTGTGTCCCTTGCATCTGCCTTCCCTCCAGCCGGCTTCCTACTAGTTTTACATGTGGCAGCCCTAGCGCTAGTACAGAGGGCCTTCACCGACATCACAGCCCCGGCGCAGCTGCCAAGGGCAGAGTGTGCTCATGAGAGCAGCGGGGTTTCTTAAAGGAGGAGATCAGTTAGCAGGTACCGTCAACATGGGGTCTTGAAGGGACTCATTCATCCTTCTCTCTCTCTCTCTCCTTTTTTTGTGATGGCGGGCAAAGGTGATAAAGTTGGTACAATCTCCAGTCAATAGCTTAACTTCATCTCTGCTTTTATTACCACTCCCAGCATAAATTATTTAACGCAAAGGCAGGCATAATCTCATAAAATTACTTAGCATTAGTATCCTGCTGTGAGCATCATTTTCTCATGTTGTGTTCTGACCACAAATTAGCACAAGACACTTTAAGAAACCCTTTTGTGGATCCACTTAGAGAGGTTATATGGGTAGAAGGTGACAGTTGGAACGCCTTGATTTTTTTTTTTTTTCTTTTGGGTGAGTTTTTCTTTTATTCTTATGTAATTCATTGCTCTACTAGAATAGTGTTGTTTTTTTAACCCACTTCTTACCTGATAATATTTCAATCCCTTAAAAATTTGCCAACGACCCCATCTGTAGACTTGACTGATTTTATGAGCAGGGATCCAGAAAGTGCCAGACTTTGTCTGGAGAGCTAGAGTCGGGGTAGGGGGAGGTGAAGCAGTAATAAAACTTCAGCCCAAAGATCCAGGGCCTACGGTTGAGTTCAAGAACTAGGTTTGTTTCAGGGTGGCCTCAGAGTAGAGCGACCCTACTCTTAAGATGAAGTCACTCGCTCACCCCTTTAATGATCTGCCCGATTGCTGAAGTCAAGTCTGGAGCTGAAAAGTTTGCTCCTTTTAACAGGGATCTAATTGTGAAAAGCACAGATGGCCACTGATGGTTTACAAATGTTGGGCATTTGCTGATTTAAAAAATAACTGTGAGAAGGGAAAACAAAGGTGAGAAGAGAGACAGAAAACCAAGTGGGCACGTTAGGCTTTGGATTGTCAGACAGCAAAAGACAAAAAAAATAAAAACACAGGCAGTACTGAGTTTGCTCAGTTAGTTCTCTCTCGCGGTTCGGGTTTTCCTCCCGGTACGCTGAACCCCTAGTGCATTCGCTGGAATAGTTTTTGGTCAGAGGCACCTACTAACAAATCCACAGGGTCATAAGGAACTCTGAAGGCCTGGAGAGCGTGCGTAGTTGAGCGTGGTGGGAAATGGTAATTGGCCTCTGCTAGGATTCCTATCCCTTGATAAACTTACTCCCTCTGGCAGTCTTGTTAATACTTAAAGTGCTAAATCTATTACAGAGGACAATGTAATTTAATTTTCGTGACATTTCAGTCCTATATGGTTGCCAGCAGAGCTATTGTGTCTTTCAGTTGCTAAGTTGTGTCTGACTCTTTGCAACCCCAGAGACTGTAGCACGCCAGACTCCTCTGTTCTCCACTATCTCCTGGAGTTTGCTCAGATTCATGTCCACAGAGTCGGTGATGCTAGCTAACCATTTCACCCTCTGACGCCCCCTTCTCCTTTTGCCTTCAATCTTTGCCAGTATCAGAGTCTTTTCCAGTGAGTCAGCTCTTTGCATCAGGTGGCCAGAGTATTGCAGCTTCAACTTCAACATCAGTCCTTCCAGTGAATATTCAGGTTTTATTTCCTTTAGGATTGACTGGTTTGATCTCCATGCAGTCCAAGGGATTCTCAAGAATCTTCTCTGGCACTACAATTAGAAAGCATCAATTCTTTGGCGCTCAGCCTTCTTTATGATCCAGCTCTCAGAGCAGAGAGTCAGTGTCTTAAGGTCTTTGGGGAAGACCGCAGTTTTTTGATTGTGGGGTGTGCAGGCCAAGGGATTGGCCTAGAGAATAAGTCCAATCTCAGAAATTAGTCATTTTTCATTTCGTGAACCTACAAATGTAACTGAAGAGAGCCACAAGCAAGGCACCTTCAGGAATGCTTGAAGGGAGAGGGAGGCACAGCTGGGTTTGGTCTTCCTTGGAGTCTTTTCTCCTTCCCTCCCTGTTCACCCCAAACACATGCTTTTTCTCAGCGAAGGTCCAGGCAGTGGAAGCAGCCCTGTCTGAGATCCTGGAGGACTGCTGATGTCCCTTGTGGCTGAAATTGGGGCGTGGCAAGATCTGAAATTGCAGCGACAGGGGGCAGGTTTTATGAACACTGAGTCACCTAAGCATAAGGAATTTAGAACTTGACCTTGAAGGCTGTGGAAAGCCATTCAGAGATTAAGTGAGGGAGCAACAGAAAGATTTATGTATAATTTCTCTTCGGTCCTCCTGAGATAAAAAATAAGTGCAATTTTGGGTTCCAAAAACAAAGAATTGGGGAGTGAGGGGCGTAGAATAGCCACTGAATGCTCTAAGTTTGTATGTGACCATTACCAAGGTATTTATCCCTGTATTATAACTTACGACACGTTTAGAGAATTCTTAGTGCAGTATTACTATAACTTAGATTTAGTTGGCATTTTAGATACACCCAAAATCAGACTTTGCCCCAAATTTTTATTATGAAAAAATTCAAGCATGCAGGAAAGTTAAAAGAATAACACAATGAACACATGACCTTCCACCTACAGTTTTTACCACTTTGCTTTTATTTAACTCTGGCTTTCCTTTTCCTCTGAAAAAGAATTGGACTTCCCTGGTGGCTCAGACGGTAAAGCGTCTGTCTGCAATGCAGGAGACCCAGGTTCCATCCCTGGGTTGGGAAGATCTGCTGGAGAAGGAAATGGCAATCCGCTCCAGTACTATTGCCTGGAAAACCCCACGGACAGAGGAGCCTGGTAGGCTACAGTCCATGGGGTCGCAAAGAGTCGGACACGACTGAGCGACTTCACTTTCCTTTCTTTTTCCTCTGAACCATGTAAAATTAAATTGTAAATAGACATCAAGATATTTACATACCTCAGCAGACATCTCTTTAAAAAATAAGGATATTCTCCTGTATAACCACACTACTATTACTGCAACCAACACAATTAACAGTACTTTCATAATGTCATCCAAACTGCCCCAGTGGTGCTGAGAGTGTCATTACAGCTGCCCTCCCCCGGTCACGTATTTTTGTATTTGATTATGTCTTATTGGTCTCCATCTGTAGCTGCCTGTCCCCTCCTCAACCTCCAGTACAGTTTTGAAGAGTCTAGGCCAGTTGTTTCATAGAATTTCCTACAATCTGGAATTGCCTGGTGTCCCTTTGATGTGTTCCTTAATCCTTTGTATTTTTTATAAACCGGAAGATCTGAACTCTTGATTAGAGTAGGTTAAAAGTTTTTGGCAGGAATACTCTTGAAGGTAATGTTACCTTGTTTTAATGTTAGCGATGCCCAGTTTGACCTCTTGGTCAAGAATGCCCGTCTGCTCTCCCCGTTGTAAACGTGCCTTTTTGCCCTTAGCCATCAAGGGATCTGTGGGAAGCGTGTGTAATGTTCCGGAGTAGTCTTATGAGTTTTGACCACAGTTTACACTCTGTAGCATTCCCTCACAGCGTGGGTTGGCCCTCCTGTTTCTGTGGACTTGGTGGGCCTTGCATTGCTGTAGCACATGAGCATCACTTAGCTGGAGAAAGAAGAGTTAATGTCTGCTCATCCTGGGTCAAGCGAAAGACAAAGCCGCTATTACAGATGGCAGCAAATGAGCGCTCAGAAGACCCCTTTCTAGCACTACAGTGTGACGCTTGCTAAAGACAGACCATGTGGTCTGGAGGAAGGGTGTCATACCCACGGGGTGGTAAGGAAGGACCTTATTCTGCTGGATGTTTGTGCCTCCGAGCCGAGGCATTTCCAGGTGCTTTCTTTGATAAATTTTGACCTTCTGTAGAAACCATGGCTCTGATTCCATGTATTTGACAACCGGGGTGCTCATTTCAGCTAGAACGTTGCCTTCCGGAAACACTTAAATTCCCAAAGAGTAGATAACCCTATTAGTATGTTACAATCTTCTAGGCTAAAAATAATATGATTATCATATATTATCCCCATGGGACATGGAGAATAATCTCCTTTCCAAAAGAGGATCAGGAAGGGGATCAAAGGGCTGTCTGCGGGAAAATACTTTGGGGTCGTGGGCTTGATGGAGAGAACTTGCTCGGTCAACTTATGACTGGAAGCCTCAGAAGTTTTAGGATGATAATAAATCATTTGGAGGTAGGCGAAAGTAGAATAATGGTTTGGTAATGGAGAAGGCAATGGCACCCCACTCTGGTACTCTTGCCTGGAAAATCCCATGGATGAAGGAGCCTGGTAGCCTGCAGTCCATGGGGTCGCGAAGAGTTGGACACGACTGAGCAATGTCACTTTCACTTTTTACTTTCATGCATTGGAGAAGGAAATGGCAACCCACTCCAGTGTTCTTGCCTGGAGAATCCCAGGGATGGGGCAGCCTGGTGGGCTGCCATCTATGGGGTCACACAGAGTCGGACACGACTGAAGCGACTTAGCAGCAGCAGCAGCAACTGGGAACATAAAAAGGCGGGGACCCTTAATAAGGCAAAATCTTGGCTCTGTTTTTGTGCGCCTCCTCCCATATAAATGTATGATGATTGTTTACAAAAATGAAAGAAAAAGACCATGTCCCAAGGCAGTGTTCATTCCTAGAGACTGCTCCTAGACATTAAATAGGTGCTCTGTGAAAAAGGCATTCTCAGTAATTCTGGAAACTTCGTAATTTTGGATCAATTTGAACAGATTTGGTTACTGCAAGAATTTCTACCTTTATTCTGTTTATAACATTTCATAGCTTTTACTTTTACGGTTGTACAAGATTCTACCAGNTTCTCAGTAATTCTGGAAACTTCGTAATTTTGGATCAATTTGAACAGATTTGGTTACTGCAAGAATTTCTACCTTTATTCTGTTTATAACATTTCATAGCTTTTACTTTTACGGTTGTACAAGATTCTACCAGCAACTGTTCTTTAGTTGTTGCTTTTGAGTTTTCCAAGTTTTTGTTTTTAGGAATAACAGAATTAAAACCTTTGTGCGTAGAATGTCCTCGTATTTCAGATAATTGCCTTAAAATCGCTAGATCAGAGAATATGACCATTTTTATGGCTTTTTGTTGAACTTGCAAATAGTTTTCCCAAAGGGTTATACTAATTTACACTTAGACCAGCAAAGTTTGCCAGGTGTTAGTTTCACTATGTCATCTCCTGGCTTAGGGAATCTTTCTTGTATGGTTGCAGAAAAACCAGCGTGCTTCTAACTTGAGAAAACAAAGCACCTCCCCCAAATGGCCATAACAGCAAGCTGTGTGCTGAGCTGTAATTCATTAATTTAATAAACAGATAAGTGTCTCCTATTTATCAGACATTGTAGATGGAGAAAAAGTAAAACAGTCTGTACTGGTAAGGAATTTATAGCCTGCTGGAAGAGATAAGCTCACATTTCTAGGGATCATGGTAAGAGTTTATATATATCAGTTGGGAAAGAGTCAAGACCACCCAAGACTAATCTTGGGGGTGGGATGGTACCAGGAAAAGCCACGAAAAGCTCCATTAAAGCTTCTTTGCGTGAACAGGTGTCACCGAAGCACGTTCGTACAGAGGCCAGGCGTCAGCAGCCGCAGGAGGTGCTCTGCTCTCTGGCCGGTGGGACTGAGGCCAGAGAGCCTTGTTCAGGCCCAGGGGGTGGGCAGAGTCAGGCTCCCACCTGTGACACGCCTGCTCACTCTGCACACTTACCCCAGGGCACGGCCACGGCCTGTGCAGTCAGCCCAGTGCCATCGGCCCCAGAAAGGCCATTTTTGATCGTCGCTGAGACAGAACTGGACATCCTTGTTGGCTCAGCTTCTCCTGTGTATGTGTACTTCTGGAGGTTGTTAACTGACCACGCTGTTGAGAATTTGGGGAGAGGGACTTCCCTGGTGGTCCAGTGGTTAAGAGTCTGCCTGCCAATACAGGGAACATGATTTCGATCCCTGCTCTGGGAAGCGTCCCCCGTGCTTCGGGCAGCTAAGTGCCTGTGTCACAACTACTGGGCCTGTGCTCTAGAGCTCGTGGACTGCAGCCAGGGAAGCTGTGGCAGTGAGGAGCCTGTGCCCACGGCTAGAGCAGCTACACTAGTAGGGTAGCTATGCTAGTAGCTGGTTGCCACAACTAGAGAAAACTCTCGCAGCAACAAAGACCCAGCACAGCCATAACATGAATAAGTAATCTTTTTTTTTTTTTTTTAAAGAACTTAAAATGTAGGAAAGAAAAATTGGGGGTGGGAAGCTGAGGTTAAACGACCACCATAGGCTACTCAGCTAGCTAATATCTCTCAGGCAGCACTTTCATTTCTAATCTCATGTACAGTTTAATAATTTAACAGATAATAGACTAACAGGTCAGTGGAAATGTTTACAGGGTATTTCAAAGCTGTTAATTTTTACCACTTGGACTTTTTTTTTTTTTTTTTTTAATAGCTGGGGATGATAATTAGAGAGGGTGGAAAACAAAACCTGTGTTTGATTTGGTGGTTTGTCTGCCTCAAGTGGGAAGGACCGAGAAAGCAAAATATTCATCAAATGAACTTTTTCTTGTCAAGTAACTGTTGGGATTCCTTACAGTTAATGTCTCTTGTTGCCAGCCCCCCATTTTCTTTAAATACTTTATGTGTGAAAATTGTCACACAGTTGCTCCAGAACATTAAAATAGACGTGCCAAAGGGTGTAAATTTATTGTCAAAAAAAATTCCTTGTGTCTTAAAAAACAGCTTTCTTTCCCTTCTTCAGTGTGTGCCACCATACCCACAATTTTGGATCTTCATCTGTGTCTGTATAGTATGATTATCCAGCATTTTAAGTAGATCTGAAATGCAAAATTTTGGGATTCATTATTGAGCCTCAAGCTGGTAACAATTTTAATAAAATGTTAGGGGATGTACCATACTGTCCCATAATCAATGGCATCACCACTGAAGTGGAATACTGGAGGCGAGTCACTTTTAAGCGTTTGACATAAAGATTCAGACAGAAAGAATCAGTGAGCAGAGTGTGATGACAGCAGGGTTCCTGGGCATCTAGAACCTGGGAGACAGTGGAACCTGTTTGCTAAAAACCTGGACTCTGGAGATAAAGACCTGATGGGAAGTCTTGGCTCCAGATTGTCAAGTTACCCATCCACGCCTCAGTCCCTTCATCTATGAAATGAGAGTAATAAGCTATTTCTCGGTTTACTGTGAGGCTGAAATGAGATAAGGCACGGGGTGTTTAGAAAGGCACTGGCACACAGAGACTCAAGACATGAATTGCCTTTTACAGGAATTCATCTCTTCAGAGCAGAGTAAGTTGGCTCGTTCTTTGCAGAACACCTAGTGTGTGGAGCCGTGAACGCTGACTATCTGGTCTGGGCGGGGAGCGATCAGTTTATTTTTCAGGTTCTGGTCTATCTCAGAAAATCTTGGTCCAAAAAGGCTGTGCGAGTTTTGCAGCTGTTCTAGCATGACAGCAACCGAACTTCAGCATTTCTGTGACATATTCAGCCCTTGTCTCCCCTTGACTTTTATTCGGTCTCATTTGGGTATTTTATAGATGGGGCAGGAAGAGGGAGTAAACAGCCTCCCTGTTTTCTTCTATTCACTCCTTTTTTTCTCTGTTCCCTTTATATTCTCTCCCTCTCCCCATCCTTTATTTTAAAATCCTATGAATATGAATGGGGTACAACCCTTGGTTCATAAATCTGTTCCCTTGTTTTCCTGGAATGTACTTGACCCTGTTAGAAATCACACATTGGGTGGGCTGTAGGAGGTGTTCAAAAGAAAGATGCCAGACATGAGCCAATCCCCAGAAAACACCTAGTCTGATGGGCTCACCCGGAGCACCAGACCCACTTTTGCACCCCTCCCGCCACCAGCTCTCCCCAGCTGCATATCAGGAGTTGTTCAGTCGTGTCTGACTCTGTGATCCCATGGACTGCAGCATGCCAGGCTCCTCAGTCTTCACTATCTCCCAGAGTTTGCTCGGATTCATGTCCGTTGAGTCAGTGATGCTCTCTAGCCATCTCATCCTCTGCTTTCTGCTGCCCACTTCTTTTGCTCTCCGTCTTTCCCAGCAGCAGGGTCTTTCCCAGTGAGTCAGCTCTGTGCATCAGGCGGCCAAAGTATTGGAGCTTCATTCAGCATCAGTCCTTCCAGTGGATATTCAGGGCTGATTTCCTTTAAGATTGACTGGTTTGATCTCCTTGCAGTCGAGTTGGCTCTCAAGTCTTCTCCAGCACCCCAGTTCGAAAGCATAAATTCTTTGGCACTCAGCCTTCTTTATGGTCCAACTCTCACATCCGTACATGAGTACTAGAAAAATCATAGTTTTGACTAGATGGACCTTTGTCGGCAAAATGATGTGTCTGCTTTTAATATGCTGTCTAAGTTTGTCATAGAGTTCATTCTGAGGAGCAGGCGTCTTTTAATTTTGTGGCTGCAGTCACCGTCCTCAGTGCTTTTGAGCCCAAGAGACTAAAATCTGTTACTGCTTCACTTTTGCCGTTTTCCATGAAGTGATGGGACCGGTATCAGTAGTACTGGCTTTATATCCTGACGTCTTCCCTCCATCTGCCCACTCCAAGATTTGGCAGACAGAGGATTCCTCCTGCTGCTTCATCTAGAGCGAAAATACATTTTTGGTGGGATTTGGCACCCAACTCGTAGTAACCAAATAGGACTCTGCGTACGGCCCCTTTTTCATTCTATGCAGAGCAGTTCCTCCTGTTAAGGAGCTGAGTTCTGTCTGCTGAAAATCTCAGTCTTTCATCCAGAGCCGTGAGTTTGAGCAGGGAGTGTGTATTCGCTTGTTTTGACTGATTCCTACTAGTTGGCCCACCTGAAATCTGATCCTGGACTATTTCTTCAATGCCAGGCCCCCAAGTACAGCGCATAAAGCCCTTTGTGATCCGCTCCCCACCCCCCGCCTACCCCAGCCTCCTGTTTTTGCCATACATACCCTTCATTCCTGCCATACCCAACTGCTTTTAGTCCCTCAGATGTCTCTTTCTCCCTGTGTGCCCTGCATTTGTGCCCTTCCCTTCCCTGTTTCAGCATTCTTATCTCTAGACCATTTCCTAGAGGTCACCTCTCCCTGGGAATGTTTTCTGGCAGCCCGCCGCCCTCACAGTGTGAGTTACAGCTCCTCACCTGGGCCCCCATACAGTCACCACTGGCTGCAGTTTCCTTGTCTGGCTGTCACTCAAGACCCTGGCAAGGACTGCGTCTTATTTATAGTCACCATTCTTCCCACACAGCAGAGGGCAGCTCCTGGAACATAGCCGGTGTATAGTGTTTACCTGGTTTGCCTTTCTGTTTCTTCCGGTAAAAATATGTATGTGCCTAAAATTTCACTGTATTTCTGTATCAGCATAATACATGCACGCATGCGCACACACACGTATGTACACGCTGTTGCTCTTTGCTTTTTTCCAGGTAACAGTATATCCTAGAAATTAGTTCATAGATTTTCCTCAATCCTTTTTTTTTTTGGTAAATTTATCGAAGTATAGCGTACACATTAAATTGTGCACAAATAAATGAACAGCTTGATGACTTTTTCCAAAAGGCGTATACCTATGAAACCAGTATCCAGGTCAGGAAATAAAAGGTGACCAGAAGTCACCTCCCAAACCACCCCCCACCACACATACACCCCTGCCCTACAGATGCCTCCTCCAGGCTTCTGACACTATAGATTAGTCGTGCCTCTTTCAGGCCCTGTGTGCACAGAGTTCGTATGTTGCACGAGAGACGCATCTGTGTGGTTGCATATAGTTGTAGTTGATCTTTTCTAGTGGCTGTGCTGGAGAAGGCAGTGGCACCCCACTCCAGTACTCTTGCCTGGAAAATCCCATGGACGGAGGAGCCTGGTAGGCTGCAGTCCATGGGGTCGTGAAGAGTCAGACACGACTGAACAACTTCACATTCACTTTTCACTTTCATGCATTGGAGAAGGAAATGGAAACCCACTCCAGTGTTCTTGCTTGGAGAATCCCAGGGACAGGGGAGCCTGGTGGGCTCCTGTCTCTGGGGTCGCACAGAGTCGGACACGACTGAAGCGACTTAGCAGCAGCAGCAGCAATGGCTGTGTCATATTCCAATAGGCTACACGTTTCTAATCTGTTCTATTATAGGTGAACTTCTGGGCTCTTTTCCAGTTTGGAGTGTTTTGACTGGCTCCTCATTCTTTGGTATTAGCCTCACAGTACTGCGTCCATGTGAATGTACAGTAATTCAAGCAGTCTACTTTGGGTGGACATTTAGTTTTTTTCTGATGTCTTCCTATTACAAATAATGTGGCACAAGGTTTTGAGTACACCTGTGCAGTATGTTAAGGAACATTACAAAACCAAGCAACTTAGTGGGGACCAAGCATAAGTGAAAGTCTCAGTTGTGTCTGACTCTCTGCTATACAGTCCTTGAAATTCTGGGGCCAGATTACTGGAGTGGGTAGCCGTTCCCTTCTCCAGGGGATCTTCCCAACCCAGGGATCGAACCCAGGTCTCCCACATTGCAGGCAGATTCTTTACCAGCTGAGCCACCAGGGAAGCCTAAGAATACTGGAGTGGGTAGCCTGTCCCTTCCCCAGGGGATCTTCCTGACCCAGGAATTGAACCAGGGTCTCCTGCATTGCAGGCAGATTCTTTACCAGCTGAGCTACCAGGAGCGAGAGTACCAGAGAACATTTTTAGGGAAAATATTATCTGTTTGGCAGCTCTGCCTGGTTGGTACAAAGGAATTGCAGAACTTTTCGTAAATAGGTTCGTGTAATGAAGCTGGATGGGGAAGGCAATGGCACCCCACCCCAGTACTCTTGCCTGGAAAATCCAATGGACGGAGTAGCCTGGTGGGCTGCAGTCCATGGGGTCGCTAACGGTCGGACAGACTGAGCGACTTCACTTTCACTTTTCTCTTTCATGCATTGGAGAAGGAAATGGCAACCCACTCCAGTATTCTTGCCTGGAGAAGCCCAGGGATGGCGGAGCCTGGTGGGCTGCAGTCTGTGGGGTCACACAGAGTCGGACACGACTGAAGTGACTTAGCAGCAGCAGCAGCAGCAATGAAGCTGGATAACTCAAAACATTTTGAGTTCCTCTCATAGTGGAGTAGGGAGCTAATCACAAGAGAAAATCTTGAAATCCCATATCCATGTACAGCTGAGTTCAGAAGGCTCCACTGTTCGGTGTCCCAGCTCAGATATTCATGTATTCAAGTACTTAACTGTGCATCCTCTGTGTTCCAGACACAGTGTTCCAGCCACCAGCAGCATAGATCCTGCCCTCACCGAGCTCACATTCTAGAGGGAGATAACACGACAGATTAAGAAAAGGTGTCACATGTTAACTAAAAGAATAAAACCGGAAAGGACTGGAGAGTGTACACACACACGTGGTGGGTGTTGGCGTTAAGACAGATTTTAAAGGGTAGTCAAGAAAGGGATGGCTTTCTTAATTCTGTTTACCTTACCCAGCCAGATGTAACAAACATTAAGGATACACATTTAGGTTAAAATTATGAGCTCTTTAAGCATATCGACTCCTCTAATTGTGTCAGTTCCTCTTGGGTTCATTGTGTCAATTTATTTTGCTTTTAAGCCGAAATGTCAGATTTCATTATCTAGTGAGGAATTTTTTATGAGTCAGAGTCATTTATTAACCTGTGTGTTCAAGTGAAAATGGTGTTCCCTGCTTGGAACCTGCTTGGAATCCTGATGGAGGGAGGAGAGAATGTCTTTACGTTAGGGTGCCCACTGCTCTGCTCCTGGAAGCTCTCCAGTTAAAGCCGTGGCCCAAGGCTGCCTCCATGGGCACCTGGATGGAAATTTCCGATTATGTAAACCTGAAAGGGGCTTATTTCTCTCAGCTGAGTTATGATCACAGGAGGTACCTCAATCTAGAACCGGGAGCAGGACAGTAATTACCATTTCTCATGAAAGTGAAAAAAAAAAAAAAAAGCTACGGGTAAGCCTGAATTTGTAGTAAATGTTATTTTAGCATGTATCACAGGGCAAGGGAGCTGCCCTGGGCAATGGTGGATTAGGTAATTCAGCATCTCTGTCCTAGGATTTCTGTGGCCCTGCGCTGTTGCGTATTTGCATCTCCAAGACGGGGCTCGAGTTGTTGACAGCGCTTTGGTACAAATAGCTCTGGGCCCATCAGACTGCACCTGGCCCACTGTCGGCATGGGCCACACTCTTTGTCAAGTGTGGACTCCTGGGCTGAAATCCCGAGCAGCCTGGGACAGTGAGTGAAGTCATGGGGACTCCAGGAAGAGGGGGTAAGGTGGTTAACGGAGGAAGCGGGGCTGTTTAGCATGAGGTTGCAGGTTAGGCGGGGTGGGTGTGAGCGTGGTTGACAATGTGTGTTTTCCGATATCTGAAGAGGGGTAGGAAAGGAACTTGACTCTTCCGTCAGGGGGAAGGATGAGAGCCAGCGCTTAAAAGCAGCTGGAAAACATTTCGGACCCAACCCAAGGTAGAGTTTTTTCTGAAGACGGCTCTACTGTGCAGACTGCGTTCTCGGAAGGCACAGTTTTTGGATGGTGGTGTCTGAGGAGGTATTGGAAAGTTCTTTAAAATCCCATCCAACCCTGAGTCTATGAATCTGTGATTATTTTCTTTGGCAAAAATTTGCTTCCTCAGGCTTTTTTTTTTTTTCAGCCTTTTGCTAATTCCTGTGGAGAGTTTACAAAAAGCATTAGTAATATGTGGTTTGTGTAATTTGTTAATTGAATGACAAGATGAATACATGAGATAGTTGTTAGGAAACAGGCAAAATATAAACAAAGGCACATTTTTGAACACCACAGAAATCCTAGAAGGGGAATACTGAAGAAGTAGCTGCACTGGGGTTTGAAGGATTAATGAGATTTGCACGGCAGCAGGGAGGGCAGAAGCCCAGGCACGAAGGCCAGAGAGGCAGAAGGCTTTTGAGGAGGAGCTGTGTGGATATATCTGTAATTAGGAAAGATCCGCCCAGCAGCTTTGGGTAGGAGATAAAGACTTGAGCGCCATCTTCTTAAGAGCAGTCGTTTAAGTCATGTGGGTGTGAAATCTCTGAAGGACAGGTGGCTAGAACATGGATGAGCAAATTCTTAAGCTTAGCGGTTAGAGCATAGTTAGACCTGGTTCAGATCCATCCCCCAGTGACCTTGGAGAAGCAAGGTGGAGAAACCGAAGCCTAGAAGTCAACCCTGAGTTGGATAGTATTACTTGCCTCTTAGGTTATGAGGATTAAGTGAGATAAAGAATTAAGTGCTCAATATGTATTACTCACTATTACTGATGATGTAGCTGAAGTTCCCTACCTAAAGCGGTGATTCTGGAAACATGCCCCTCTGCCCAGCCATGTAGGTGTCACCTGTGAGCTTGTTACAAGTGCAAGTTCATGGGCGCCAATCAGACTTAGGGAATTAGGGTCTTGGGGTGGGTGGGAGGTGTAGGAACGGGCTCTCCAGGCGATAGGCAGGAAAAGGTTTGAGAACAGCCCTAGGGGAATCGTACAGAACTAAGATAGGGAGGGAGTTGTTTTTTTTTCCCCTCATTTATTTATTTTTAATTGAAGAATAATTATGATATTGTTTTCTGCCATACATCAACATGGATCAGTCATAGGTCTAGAGTTTTTTAAAGAGGGGCTAACAATGGTATCCTTTACAGTGGAGAGGATAAAAAGCTCAGAGAAGATGAAATTTGGGGGGAAAGAGGTAGTGTGTATTTTTTGCAGTGTCTGACAGCTTTACACACAGTGTTCAATAAATATTTGTCTTTATATTGAAGACAGCTGGTTTAATAGTATGCTGGGGATGGAAGGAATATTTGGTGTAATATGTATAATATACATAATATATAGCCTAAGTGATGAAAATAGATATACTGGAGAACCACATGAGAAATACGATACTGGATGAAGTTTAAATCTTAGGTTTAACTGCCTGCCTACTGTGGCCAGGCAAGCTGCTCTCTGTCGTAAATAGAAAGCGAGGTGCTGGCTCTTGTTTTCTGAGGCTTCACAGCATTATACTTTCTTTAAGGATTTGAAGCTCTTCCTCTCTCCCCTGCCCCCTCCCCAAACTTTTTTATGCTACCAGAGAGTTAACACTGTGTCTGATCTTTCTGGCTACGCCAGGAGTCAAGCATGCCCTTGTCTTCCAGTCACTGCCAGGCCTCATCTGAAACCGCTCCCTCATTTCTGAACATTGACTTCTCTTGTTAATTATTTGACAGCTCTGGGTTTACCTTAGCTGCTGCTGCTGCTAAGTCACTTCAGCCGTGTCCGACTCTGTGTGACCCCATAGATGGCAGCCCACCAGGCTCCCCCATCCCTGGGATTCTCCAGGCAAGAATACTGGAGTGGGTTGCCATTTCCTTCTCCAATGCATGAAAGAGAAAAGTGAAAGTGAAGTCGCTCAGTCTGTCCGACCGTTAGCGACCCCATGGACTGCAGCCCACCAGGCTACTCCGTCCATTGGATTTTCCAAGCAAGAGTACTGGGGTGGGGTGCCATTGCCTTCCCCGGGGTTTACCTTAGAGAAGATCTGAAAGCTTTTATGTCCCCGAGTAATGTGGGGCACCTGGGGGTTTTCTACATTAAGCGTTGTGCCAGTTGACTTGTCCCTGTCCTACACCCCCCCGCCCTCCCCCGTTGCCAGCACAAGCACCAACCACGGTAGCTGGAAATAAATTGACTTCTAAGCTTCATCCACTTAGTCCTTATTTACTGCCCGTTATGTGCAGGACACTGTGATAATAATGAGACAGTGTTCACAAAACCCGTCTTGTTGAAGAGCCAGGACCGCCCGAGGCCGTGTGGACTGAGTCTGGAGGAGAGGCCAGGGCTGTCTGCTGCCTTCCTGCCTGGAGCCTGGTGGGAGGTCAGCCAAGTGTTGAGACGAGCCCTAGCGTGCCAGAGTCCAGACTTGGACACATGCCGCCCCTCGGACAGCCCCTCTCACAGTGACTGGTGGGGAAAACGTGAGTGAGCTAGAATGGCTGGTGAAGAAGCTATGTTTGTAAACCTTACAGCTTCTTTCAAATACACAGCATTTGAGATAGCAGACAGAGTAAGGAATTATACTAGAGATGGGCTAATTTCATGCTGTAGAGAGACTTCAGGAAAACCCGAGGGGAGATCGCTTTCCAAAGATGACGGTGATTGGGCAGTTCATCTGCTGAGTATATTTTTTTGTTTGTTTCGCTTTGTTTTTATTGAGCTATAACTTGGATATAACATTATTTTACTTTCAGGTGCACAACATAAAGGTTGGATGTTTCTATGTATCATGAAGGGAATCTGTTTTAATTGACAACCCGGATCAAGCCACTTGCTCTTTTTCCATTGCTGTGAACTTTGGGGCTGAGGCGGATGGATAGTGAGGACTGCTAGCATTCTTTCATTATCTTCTTTCTCTCCAAATAGTGGAAGAAAAAAAAAAAGTAGCTGGCGTCTTCATCACTGCTTTTAAAAGATAGCCAGGACCAGACCTACATCTAAGTGATTCCAGAAGGCAGGGCAGTTGGTGGCTTTCTTTCTCTGAGGATAACCAGTGAGTCTGAGAATGTGAATTTAAAAAGACCAGAGATCTTTTTCAGAATGTTTTAATTGATCCAAAAGGTCTTTCTGATCCTATCGGGGCGAGAATACTGCTTGGGTATTTGAATATCAGGTAGAATATATATAATTTTTTAAAGCTGTTGAATATGGATAGATATTCCCCTGAGTCCTACTAGCTACCCAAGGAAGATCAGTGCCCTGAAAACTTAAAACCCAGTATGGAAAAGAGAAGTTGTAGCCTTGTAGAGCCTTAGTGCCTAAAGACGTTTCAGAAAGAAAGGGGGAAAAGGAAAGAAACTCAGAGTAATGTGGTTTTTTGGTGTGATTTCTGTTAGTGACTGCTTCTGAATTAACCCCTTTTCCGTCCCCTTCTGTTTCCGCAGTGAACACCTACCTCTTCATGATGCAGGCCCAAGGCATCCTCATCCGGGACAACATGCGGACCATCGGCGCGCAGGTTTACGAGCAGGTGGTCCGGAGCGCCTACGCCAAGAGGAACAGCAGTGTGAATGACTCAGGTGCATTTCAGTAAAGAGGGGGTCTGCTCAGAGTGTCTCCTCCCAGAAGAGGGAGATGTGCTTCGAATAATTCTCTTCGATGATAAAAATGTGCATTGTGGAGGAGGGGAAGGTTTGGCTGAGTCTAAGGTTATCATCAAAAGAAGCTTTTGCCAAAGGAGTCCTTGTTTGTTCTGTGGACAGTATGTTAAGGGTGACCGGTTGACTCCACTTTCACCTCATGAAGAGTACCTTTCAAGAGGCCCCTTTTTGTGTAATTGCCCTAAGTAAGCAGATTAAGCATGTATCTTTAGGACACCAGAAAGGCAGGAGCACCAAAAATATTTAGAAAATAATTTGATTTCAAAAAATACATCCATACAGCCTGTGAGGAAAAATAGGTTGGTTGGACTTGACCTGCACGTGTTTTACGGGTCAGCGTTCCGGGCTTCGTTGGTTGGACTTGACCTGCACGTGTTTTACGGGCCAGCGTTGCGGGCTTCGTTGGTTGGACTTGACCTGCACGTGTTTTACGGGCCAGCGTTGCGGGCTTCGTTGGTTGGACTTGACCTGCACGTGTTTTACGGGCCAGCGTTGCGGGCTTCGTTGGTTGGACTTGACCTGCACGTGTTTTACGGGCCAGCGTTGCGGGCTTCATTGGTCCATGTGGTGGTGGCGTGCCCATGGTGCTTTCAGAGCTAATCTGGTCCTGGCGGCCACACAGGAAGAATCGCACCATCTCGTCCCTTCCTTCAGATGCTCCTCGAGCTTGGCCAGCCCAGTAGGCCCGGTTCACCTTGTTGTGTCTAAATGCTTTAGTTGAAACTTAACAAACTTCCATTTCATAATCATCAGGCAGTCTGGGACAGTTTCCACAAATTATAAAAACGACTTCAGGAAGAGAAATTGAATGGATCACCTAGTTTGCCTTCCTCGGTCAGGTGTGATTTTCACCCGGTGGTTGAATGCCAGTTGCGTGCCCGTGTTTGGTGGTCCGACTCATTTAGCTTTGAAGAAGGCTTTTCAGATTATTCAGCTTAGCAGCAGTGACGGACCCCAGACTGAACATTTCCGCTTTAGTTTTTGGAACTTGGACCTGTAGCTTTTATTATGTTTTAAGCACTAATTATGTAACGAGAGAAAAAGAACATCAAGGTTAGATGGCTTGCCTAACATTATATTGTTAGAACTTGAACCTGAATTGTGGGTTTGACTTTAGCTATTTTTTACAAAAGACTATACATAGCAAGTTCTTTTTGAGAGAAAGCTGTCTTTTTTTATGTCTGTCTTTAACTCTTCCAAAAATTGAACAGAGGAAGTATTTCCAGATGGTTAAATGGGTCTGTCGTGAAGCATCTCCAGTCTCCAACCAGGCATGGTTTTTATTTAGAAAACGGATTTTGAAATTTCACTTTACTTCAGATTCATGATTTACCTCTTATTTCTTTAACTGAGGACTAATGTGCTTTCCCTGTGGCTTCTTACTGATCTCACTCAAGCCTAGAATTATAAAACACATGCATTTTTAAAAACACTTTGCTCCAGCTCAACCCTTTGTTCCTCTCTAGTAAGTTCTAAGATTATCCGGAACTCAATGCAGAATGTGAAATTGCTTTGCAAATGTTGCAAATGAGAATTCTGTGGTGTTGGGATCTCAAGAGGAAGCACTGCCTCTGAAAGGGAAGTTCAATCCTGAGAAGAACTGTCCATGTCCCGATGTATCGGTCTGCTCTGCTGGCTGGTTTAGCAGTAACCAAGCACCACAGATGAGCAAACTGATAAGCTTCGACACTCCCTTCCTTCTTGCGTGCACGCTAAGTCTCTTCAGAGATGTCCGACTCTTTGCAGCCCCGTGGACTCTAGCCCACCAGGCTCCTCTGTCCATGGGGATTCCCCAGGCAAGGATGCTGGAGTGGGTTGCCACGTCCTCCTCCAGGGGGTCTTCCCAACCCAGGGATCCAACCTGTGGTTCTTAGGTCTCCTACATCGGCAGGTGGGTTCTTTACCACTAACCACCACCTGGGAAGCCCTCCTTTCTTCTTAAAAGTTTGCAAAGAGCAGGCCGTCAGCTTTTCAGAACTTCCCAGCCACATTGTGGCCTCCCAGGACAGATGGCCTGAGGCCTGCCCCATGTCTAGAGGAGGAGTCACGTGCTCCTGCAGTCGAGGGAGAAGGTGAGCACAGTTCACCATCTGTGGCACTCAGTGTGAGAAGGCTCCCACACGCATCGCCTCGCTTGACTTAAGTATGGTTCCCTCGGGTAGGCAAGACTTTACTTCCATTTTTCCCATGTACACGTAATCTTGGGGGTGTTGGTGTGGTTTGGTCATGTGACTTTCCCTAAATTCCACCCCAAACCTGCATCTGGTTGTGTGATGACTCTCTTGACTGAAGGATGAAGCCATTCAGAGCTCTTTCCCCCTGTGTCAAGCGTGAATGGTATCCTGACCTTTACCCCGTCCGAGTATTCAGGCCTCTCCAAGGGCAGAGCATGCTGGGGCTTCTCGCTGGGCCATTGACGAGCTGGTCTGTTTTCTCTCAAAGTTACAGGGCGTGGAGCAGGCCTCTGTCCCCTCCACTGCCCGTCTTGCGACACAAGCTCACGTTAATTCCCTGAGGGCTCGTCCTCCTAGAAGCTGAGCAGAGAGTGAGTTAGCCTCTTGGAAGGCTTATCCAGGGACCCATTATTATTTGAATTTGCATGTGTTTATCTTCAAATTATCATCCACTAAAATAATTCTTTCCAGCATCCCTGGCTCAGACTAGGTAATCATCCATTTTGAGTTTAACGTGTCTCTTTGCCTCGTAAATTGTCAGCCTTTGTCGTTGGGACCTGATTATGATGGGGTTTACACTTTGTTTGCATTATCTCATGGCCTCCTCACGAGAGCTCAGGAAGATAACTGCCGTGTCCCCATTTTAGGGGCAGAGGGGTCAGAGCACACGAGTTCAGGACTCCGTGCCGTGGTGGGGTTGGGATTTGCTGACCTCAACCCCAGCAGCACCCTCCTTGCCTGTGTTGCCTTTGTACCCCCTGCGCCTGGTACCCTGCCTCACACACAGGAGGCACAGAGTAAGTGATTTTTGAGTTCACGAGTGGATAGATTTAACAAGGACACCCACCTTTAAGTGTTGTGATCTAGATCTGAGATTGCCGTCTTGATTGGCTTCTGTGTTATTGGCACATCCTTGTTGACTAAATGTTGAATAGGAAACATCATTTCATTGGAGCTTATCTTGTAAAAACGAGCTCTTTTTTAAAATTCATTTCAAAGTCATTTTCTGCCTAGCACAGTCAGAGAGAGCATTTGGGACCTAAAGCTGCTGAGATAGCCAGATGACCATCGTTGCTGACCTGGCCACTCTAGCCAGGAGCTTGGTGAGAGTGGCCTGGCTGAGATAGTTCGTGAACCGTTGACCCACCCTGAAAAAAGTGCTGTTGAACACATCCATGTTCAGAGGTCTTCAGGAGGCCAAGTGTGNCGTTGCTGACCTGGCCACTCTAGCCAGGAGCTTGGTGAGAGTGGCCTGGCTGAGATAGTTCGTGAACTGTTGACCCACCCTGAAAAAAGTGCTGTTGAACACATCCATGTTCAGAGGTCTTCAGGAGGCCAAGTGTGGCTGAAAAGCTTAGTGTATCGTTGAAGTAATGCCAGCTTTCTTCACCCTTGAAAGCAAACAAGGCTGCTGCCTAAAAAGAACGTACCTTAAGAGATCAGGACCGTGGCCTGGCTTCCCTGGTGGCTCAGTGGGTAGAGAGCCCGCCTGCAGTGCAGGAGACCCGGATTCGATCCCTGGGTCGGGAAGATCCCCTAGAGTGGGAGTGGGCACTGCCCCAGTATCCTTGCCTGGAGAATTCCACAGACAGAGGAGCCTGGTGGGCTAGAGTCCATGGGGTCGCAAAAAGTCAGGCATGACTAAAACGACTCCGTACGCACACAATGACATGGAGAACCTTCTTGTCACCGAAAGCCGCTGGTATGTGAGATTGCGAGTCCGGCACGGTTTGCTCTGAGTGGTTGAGAGAGATGCTCAAGAGACTATTGGCATCAGGAGAGAGTTCTCTGGGTTCATCCAGGCCAGCCACTTTAGTCATGTGTTTGAGGTGAGTGGTGGGGTGGCCTGGCATTTCTCATTCTTAAATACAAATTTCCAGGCACCATTCTACCCGGAGAGACAGTTCTTCCCTCTGTATACACGTGCACATACACACCAACCTCCCCACACTGATGACCTGAGTCCCCTTCTGGTCACACACTCAGAAAAACGTCCTCTTGCCTACATCCTTCAAAACAGGTCTGTTGTTGTAGACAGATAAAGTCATTGCCAGGATGTTTTGTACTGTATTCAAGGAGGTGGATATTCTTAACCTCTTTCTCTCTGGTTTTGGGTAGTCAATCCATAGTCGTAGTGTCTCCTGTCCCAGCAGGTAGTCATTCTTAAATGGGCTAAATCCTGAAGAATGCAGATTCTTTGTATGTTACGAGTACTTGTAAAGATGTCCTGATGACACCTTTCTAGAGTGAGTGTATGTGTATTTTTTTCCCCCACTTTTTTCAAACAGAGAGGCAAGTGCTTGGCCTTTTCGCAAATGGGGAGAGAGAGCAGTGATTCCCCCTGGATTGCTGCACAGCACTGTGCGGTCCCCACTCAGCTGGATTTGGCAGTTTGAGGGAGAAAGCAGAAGTTTAGCACCCCCACTTATTGAGGTAGCCACATAAACCTGAGTGCAGATTCGACTTCCCTGGGGGCTTTACAAAATACTGACGTCTGCACCTCATGCCCAGATGTTCTTATTTAATAAGTCTAGGGTATAGCCTGGGCGCAAGGATATTTAAAAAGCTTCCTAGATGATTCGAATATTCAGCCAGGACTGCCAAACAACTGATGTAAAGCAGAGTTGACCAAGTAGGCTATTTGAATCTACAGGTAGGAAGCATGTCCTCTGTTATAAATGTAAAAACAGTTGCCTTCTTTGCTGCCTACCTCCCTTGCTGGAAGAACATGTTCTGGTTCAATATGGTTTAGATTTAAATTAAAAAGTAAAATCATGGCCATAGAAATTCAGCAGACTGGCTTTTTCTGTCAACGATTCCCTCATTCAGTCAGGTTGTACTTTAGAAGACCAAGAATTTGGTGTTTGGAACCCCTGAGGAGAGTAGGCAATATAGTCCANGGGGCAAAGTCTGATTTTGGGTGTATCTAAAATGCCAACTAAATCTAAGTTATAGTAATACTGCACTAAGAATTCTCTAAACGTGTCGTAAGTTATAATACAGGGATAAATACCTTGGTAATGGTCACATACAAACTTAGAGCATTCAGTGGCTATTCTACGCCCCTCACTCCCCAATTCTTTGTTTTTGGAACCCAAAATTGCACTTATTTTTTATCTCAGGAGGACCGAAGAGAAATTATACATAAATCTTTCTGTTGCTCCCTCACTTAATCTCTGAATGGCTTTCCACAGCCTTCAAGGTCAAGTTCTAAATTCCTTATGCTTAGGTGACTCAGTGTTCATAAAACCTGCCCCCTGTCGCTGCAATTTCAGATCTTGCCACGCCCCAATTTCAGCCACAAGGGACATCAGCAGTCCTCCAGGATCTCAGACAGGGCTGCTTCCACTGCCTGGACCTTCGCTGAGAAAAAGCATGTGTTTGGGGTGAACAGGGAGGGAAGGAGAAAAGACTCCAAGGAAGACCAAACCCAGCTGTGCCTCCCTCTCCCTTCAAGCATTCCTGAAGGTGCCTTGCTTGTGGCTCTCTTCAGTTACATTTGTAGGTTCACGAAATGAAAAATGACTAATTTATGAGATTGGACTTATTCTCTAGGCCAATCCCTTGGCCTGCACACCCCACAATCAAAAAACTGCGGTCTTCCCCAAAGACCTTAAGACACTGACTCTCTGCTCTGAGAGCTGGATCATAAAGAAGGCTGAGCGCCAAAGAATTGATGCTTTCTAATTGTAGTGCCAGAGAAGATTCTTGAGAATCCCTTGGACTGCATGGAGATCAAACCAGTCAATCCTAAAGGAAATAAAACCTGAATATTCACTGGAAGGACTGATGTTGAAGTTGAAGCTGCAATACTCTGGCCACCTGATGCAAAGAGCTGACTCACTGGAAAAGACTCTGATACTGGCAAAGATTGAAGGCAAAAGGAGAAGGGGGCGTCAGAGGGTGANAGGAAATAAAACCTGAATATTCACTGGAAGGACTGATGTTGAAGTTGAAGCTGCAATACTCTGGCCACCTGATGCAAAGAGCTGACTCACTGGAAAAGACTCTGATACTGGCAAAGATTGAAGGCAAAAGGAGAAGGGGGCGTCAGAGGGTGAAATGGTTAGCTAGCATCACCGACTCTGTGGACATGAATCTGAGCAAACTCCGGGAGATAGTGGAGAACAGAGGAGTCTGGCGTGCTACAGTCTCTGGGGTTGCAAAGAGTCAGACACGACTTAGCAACTGAAAGACACAATAGCTCTGCTGGCAACCATATAGGACTGAAATGTCACGAAAATTAAATTACATTGTCCTCTGTAATAGATTTAGCACTTTAAGTATTAACAAGACTGCCAGAGGGAGTAAGTTTATCAAGGGATAGGAATCCTAGCAGAGGCCAATTACCATTTCCCACCACGCTCAACTACGCACGCTCTCCAGGCCTTCAGAGTTCCTTATGACCCTGTGGATTTGTTAGTAGGTGCCTCTGACCAAAAACTATTCCAGCGAATGCACTAGGGGTTCAGCGTACCGGGAGGAAAACCCGAACCGCGAGAGAGAACTAACTGAGCAAACTCAGTACTGCCTGTGTTTTTATTTTTTTTGTCTTTTGCTGTCTGACAATCCAAAGCCTAACGTGCCCACTTGGTTTTCTGTCTCTCTTCTCACCTTTGTTTTCCCTTCTCACAGTTATTTTTAAAATCAGCAAATGCCCAACATTTGTAAACCATCAGTGGCCATCTGTGCTTTTCACAATTAGATCCCTGTTAAAAGGAGCAAACTTTTCAGCTCCAGACTTGACTTCAGCAATCGGGCAGATCATTAAAGGGGTGAGCGAGTGACTTCATCTTAAGAGTAGGGTCGCTCTACTCTGAGGCCACCCTGAAACAAACCTAGTTCTTGAACTCAACCGTAGGCCCTGGATCTTTGGGCTGAAGTTTTATTACTGCTTCACCTCCCCCTACCCCGACTCTAGCTCTCCAGACAAAGTCTGGCACTTTCTGGATCCCTGCTCATAAAATGAGTCAAGTCTACAGATGGGGTCGTTGGCAAATTTTTAAGGGATTGAAATATTATCAGGTAAGAAGTGGGTTAAAAAAACAACACTATTCTAGTAGNCCAGCCCTAGGGGAATCGTACAGAACTAAGATAGGGAGGGAGTTGTTTTTTTTTCCCCTCATTTATTTATTTTTAATTGAAGAATAATTATGATATTGTTTTCTGCCATACATCAACATGGATCAGTCATAGGTCTAGAGTTTTTTAAAGAGGGGCTAACAATGGTATCCTTTACAGTGGAGAGGATAAAAAGCTCAGAGAAGATGAAATTTGGGGGGAAAGAGGTAGTGTGTATTTTTTGCAGTGTCTGACAGCTTTACACACAGTGTTCAATAAATATTTGTCTTTATATTGAAGACAGCTGGTTTAATAGTATGCTGGGGATGGAAGGAATATTTGGTGTAATATGTATAATATACATAATATATAGCCTAAGTGATGAAAATAGATATACTGGAGAACCACATGAGAAATACGATACTGGATGAAGTTTAAATCTTAGGTTTAACTGCCTGCCTACTGTGGCCAGGCAAGCTGCTCTCTGTCGTAAATAGAAAGCGAGGTGCTGGCTCTTGTTTTCTGAGGCTTCACAGCATTATACTTTCTTTAAGGATTTGAAGCTCTTCCTCTCTCCCCTGCCCCCTCCCCAAACTTTTTTATGCTACCAGAGAGTTAACACTGTGTCTGATCTTTCTGGCTACGCCAGGAGTCAAGCATGCCCTTGTCTTCCAGTCACTGCCAGGCCTCATCTGAAACCGCTCCCTCATTTCTGAACATTGACTTCTCTTGTTAATTATTTGACAGCTCTGGGTTTACCTTAGCTGCTGCTGCTGCTAAGTCACTTCAGCCGTGTCCGACTCTGTGTGACCCCATAGATGGCAGCCCACCAGGCTCCCCCATCCCTGGGATTCTCCAGGCAAGAATACTGGAGTGGGTTGCCATTTCCTTCTCCAATGCATGAAAGAGAAAAGTGAAAGTGAAGTCGCTCAGTCTGTCCGACCGTTAGCGACCCCATGGACTGCAGCCCACCAGGCTACTCCGTCCATTGGATTTTCCAAGCAAGAGTACTGGGGTGGGGTGCCATTGCCTTCCCCGGGGTTTACCTTAGAGAAGATCTGAAAGCTTTTATGTCCCCGAGTAATGTGGGCACCTGGGGGTTTTCTACATTAAGCGTTGTGCCAGTTGACTTGTCCCTGTCCCACACCCCCCCGCCCTCCCCCGTTGCCAGCACAAGCACCAACCACGGTAGCTGGAAATAAATTGACTTCTAAGCTTCATCCACTTAGTCCTTATTTACTGCCCGTTATGTGCAGGACACTGTGATAATAATGAGACAGTGTTCACAAAACCCGTCTTGTTGAAGAGCCAGGACCGCCCGAGGCCGTGTGGACTGAGTCTGGAGGAGAGGCCAGGGCTGTCTGCTGCCTTCCTGCCTGGAGCCTGGTGGGAGGTCAGCCAAGTGTTGAGACGAGCCCTAGCGTGCCAGAGTCCAGACTTGGACACATGCCGCCCCTCGGACAGACCCTCTCACAGTGACTGGTGGGGAAAACGTGAGTGAGCTAGAATGGCTGGTGAAGAAGCTATGTTTGTAAACCTTACAGCTTCTTTCAAATACACAGCATTTGAGATTGCAGACAGAGTAAGGAATTATACTAGAGATGGGCTAATTTCATGCTGTAGAGAGACTTCAGGAAAACCCGAGGGGAGATCGCTTTCCAAAGATGATGGTGATTGGGCAGTTCATCTGCTGAGTATATTTTTTTGTTTGTTTCGCTTTGTTTTTATTGAGCTATAACTTGGATATAACATTATTTTACTTTCAGGTGCACAACATAAAGGTTGGATGTTTCTATGTATCATGAAGGGAATCTGTTTTAATTGACAACCCGGATCAAGCCACTTGCTCCTTTTCCATTGCTGTGAACTTTGGGGCTGAGGCGGATGGATAGTGAGGACTGCTAGCATTCTTTCATTATCTTCTTTCTCTCCAAATAGTGGAAGAAAAAAAAAAAGTAGCTGGCGTCTTCATCACTGCTTTTAAAAGATAGCCAGGACCAGACCTACATCTAAGTGATTCCAGAAGGCAGGGCAGTTGGTGGCTTTCTTTCTCTGAGGATAACCAGTGAGTCTGAGAATGTGAATTTAAAAAGACCAGAGATCTTTTTCAGAATGTTTTAATTGATCCAAAAGGTCTTTCTGATCCTATCGGGGCGAGAATACTGCTTGGGTATTTGAATATCAGGTAGAATATATATAATTTTTTAAAGCTGTTGAATATGGATAGATATTCCCCTGAGTCCTACTAGCTACCCAAGGAAGATCAGTGCCCTGAAAACTTAAAACCCAATATGGAAAAGAGAAGTTGTAGCCTTGTAGAGCCTTAGTGCCTAAAGACGTTTCAGAAAGAAAGGGGGAAAAGGAAAGAAACTCAGAGTAATGTGGTTTTTTGGTGTGATTTCTGTTAGTGACTGCTTCTGAATTAACCCCTTTTCCGTCCCCTTCTGTTTCCGCAGTGAACACCTACCTCTTCATGATGCAGGCCCAAGGCATCCTCATCCGGGACAACATGCGGACCATCGGCGCGCAGGTTTACGAGCAGGTGGTCCGGAGCGCCTACGCCAAGAGGAACAGCAGTGTGAATGACTCAGGTGCATTTCAGTAAAGAGGGGGTCTGCTCAGAGTGTCTCCTCCCAGAAGAGGGAGATGTGCTTCGAATAATTCTCTTCGATGATAAAAATGTGCATTGTGGAGGAGGGGAAGGTTTGGCTGAGTCTAAGGTTATCATCAAAAGAAGCTTTTGCCAAAGGAGTCCTTGTTTGTTCTGTGGACAGTATGTTAAGGGTGACCAGTTGACTCCACTTTCACCTCATGAAGAGTACCTTTCAAGAGGCCCCTTTTTGTGTAATTGCCCTAAGTAAGCAGATTAAGCATGTATCTTTAGGACACCAGAAAGGCAGGAGCACCAAAAATATTTAGAAAATAATTTGATTTCAAAAAATACATCCATACAGCCTGTGAGGAAAAATAGGTTGGTTGGACTTGACCTGCACGTGTTTTACGGGTCAGCGTTCCGGGGTTCGTTGGTTGGACTTGACCTGCACATGTTTTACGGGTCAGCGTTCCAGGGTTCGTTGGTTGGACTTGACCTGCCCGTATTTTACGGGTCAACATTGCGGGCTTCGTTGGTTGGACTTGACCTGCACGTATTTTACGGGTTAGCGTTGCGGGGTTTGTTGGTTGGACTTGACCCACACGTGTTTTATGGGTCAGCGTGGTGGGGTTCGTTGGTTGGACTTGACCTGCACTTGTTTTACGGGTCAGCATTGCGGGGTTCGTTGGTTGGACTTGACCTGCACGTATTTTACAGTCAGCGTTGCGGGGTTTGTTGGTTGGACTTGACCTGCACGTATTTTACAGTCAGCATTGCGGGGTTCGTTGGTTGGACTTGACCTGCACGTGTTTTACGGGTCAGCGTTGCGGGGTTCGTTGGTTGGACTTGACCTGCACGTGTGTTACGGGCCAGCGTTGCGGGCTTCGTTGGTCCATGTGGTGGTGGCGTGCCCATGGTGCTTTCAGAGCTAATCTGGTCCTGGCGGCCACACAGGAAGAATCGCACCATCTCGTCCCTTCCTTCAGATGCTCCTCGAGCTTGGCCAGCCCAGTAGGCCCGGTTCACCTTGTTGTGTCTAAATGCTTTAGTTGAAACTTAACAAACTTCCATTTCATAATCATCAGGCAGTCTGGGACAGTTTCCACAAATTATAAAAACGACTTCAGGAAGAGAAATTGAATGGATCACCTAGTTTGCCTTCCTCGGTCAGGTGTGATTTTCACCCGGTGGTTGAATGCCAGTTGCGTGCCCGTGTTTGGTGGTCCGACTCATTTAGCTTTGAAGAAGGCTTTTCAGATTATTCAGCTTAGCAGCAGTGACGGACCCCAGACTGAACATTTCCGCTTTAGTTTTTGGAACTTGGACCTGTAGCTTTTATTATGTTTTAAGCACTAATTATGTAACGAGAGAAAAAGAACATCAAGGTTAGATGGCTTGCCTAACATTATATTGTTAGAACTTGAACCTGAATTGTGGGTTTGACTTTAGCTATTTTTTACAAAAGACTATACATAGCAAGTTCTTTTTGAGAGAAAGCTGTCTTTTTTTATGTCTGTCTTTAACTCTTCCAAAAATTGAACAGAGGAAGTATTTCCAGATGGTTAAATGGGTCTGTCGTGAAGCATCTCCAGTCTCCAACCAGGCATGGTTTTTATTTAGAAAACGGATTTTGAAATTTCACTTTACTTCAGATTCATGATTTACCTCTTATTTCTTTAACTGAGGACTAATGTGCTTTCCCTGTGGCTTCTTACTGATCTCACTCAAGCCTAGAATTATAAAACACATACATTTTTAAAAACACTTTGCTCCAGCTCAACCCTTTGTTCCTCTCTAGTAAGTTCTAAGATTATCCGGAACTCAATGCAGAATGTGAAATTGCTTTGCAAATGTTGCAAATGAGAATTCTGTGGTGTTGGGATCTCAAGAGGAAGCACTGCCTCTGAAAGGGAAGTTCAATCCTGAGAAGAACTGTCCATGTCCCGATGTATCGGTCTGCTCTGCTGGCTGGTTTAGCAGTAACCAAGCACCACAGATGAGCAAACTGATAAGCTTCGACACTCCCTTCCTTCTTGCGTGCACGCTAAGTCTCTTCAGAGATGTCCGACTCTTTGCAGCCCCGTGGACTCTAGCCCACCAGGCTCCTCTGTCCATGGGGATTCCCCAGGCAAGGATGCTGGAGTGGGTTGCCACGTCCTCCTCCAGGGGGTCTTCCCAACCCAGGGATCCAACCTGTGGTTCTTAGGTCTCCTACATCGGCAGGTGGGTTCTTTACCACTAACCACCACCTGGGAAGCCCTCCTTTCTTCTTAAAAGTTTGCAAAGAGCAGGCCGTCAGCTTTTCAGAACTTCCCAGCCACATTGTGGCCTCCCAGGACAGATGGCCTGAGGCCTGCCCCATGCCTAGAGGAGGAGTCATGTGCTCCTGCAGTTGAGGGAGAAGGTGAGCACAGTTCACCATCTGTGGCACTCAGTGTGAGAAGGCTCCCACACGCATCGCCTCGCTTGACTTAAGTATGGTTCCCTCGGGTAGGCAAGACTTTACTTCCATTTTTCCCATGTACACGTAATCTTGGGGGTGTTGGTGTGGTTTGGTCATGTGACTTTCCCTAAATTCCACCCCAAACCTGCATCTGGTTGTGTGATGACTCTCTTGACTGAAGGATGAAGCCATTCAGAGCTCTTTCCCCCTGTGTCAAGCGTGAATGGTATCCTGACCTTTACCCCGTCCGAGTATTCAGGCCTCTCCAAGGGCAGAGCATGCTGGGGCTTCTCGCTGGGCCATTGACGAGCTGGTCTGTTTTCTCTCAAAGTTACAGGGCGTGGAGCAGGCCTCTGTCCCCTCCACTGCCCGTCTTGCGACACAAGCTCACGTTAATTCCCTGAGGGCTCGTCCTCCTAGAAGCTGAGCAGAGAGTGAGTTAGCCTCTTGGAAGGCTTATCCAGGGACCCATTATTATTTGAATTTGCATGTGTTTATCTTCAAATTATCATCCACTAAAATAATTCTTTCCAGCATCCCTGGCTCAGACTAGGTAATCATCCATTTTGAGTTTAACGTGTCTCTTTGCCTCGTAAATTGTCAGTCTTTGTCGTTGGGACCTGATTATGATGGGGTTTACACTTTGTTTGCATTATCTCATGGCCTCCTCACGAGAGCTCAGGAAGATAACTGCCGTGTCCCCATTTTAGGGGCAGAGGGGTCAGAGCACACGAGTTCAGGACTCCGTGCCGTGGTGGGGTTGGGATTTGCTGACCTCAACCCCAGCAGCACCCTCCTTGCCTGTGTTGCCTTTGTACCCCCTGCGCCTGGTACCCTGCCTCACACACAGGAGGCACAGAGTAAGTGATTTTTGAGTTCACGAGTGGATAGATTTAACAAGGACACCCACCTTTAAGTGTTGTGATCTAGATCCGAGATTGCCGTCTTGATTGGCTTCTGTGTTATTGACACATCCTTGTTGACTAAATGTTGAATAGGAAACATCATTTCATTGGAGCTTATCTTGTAAAAATGAGCTCTTTTTTAAAAATTCATTTCAAAGTCATTTTCTGCCTAGCACAGTCAGAGAGAGCGTTTGGGACCTAAAGCTGCTGAGATAGCCAGATGACCATCGTTGCTGACCTGGCCACTCTAGCCAGGAGCTTGGTGAGAGTGGCCTGGCTGAGATAGTTCGTGAACCGTTGACCCACCCTGAAAAAAGTGCTGTTGAACACATCCATGTTCAGAGGTCTTCAGGAGGCCAAGTGTGGCTGAAAAGCTTAGTGTATCGTTGAAGTAATGCCAGCTTTCTTCACCCTTGAAAGCAAACAAGGCTGCTGCCTAAAAAGAACGTACCTTAAGAGATCAGGACCGTGGCCTGGCTTCCCTGGTGGCTCAGTGGGTAGAGAGCCCGCCTGCAGTGCAGGAGACCCGGATTCGATCCCTGGGTCGGGAAGATCCCCTAGAGGTGGGAGTGGCCACTGCCCCAGTATCCTTGCCTGGAGAATTCCACAGACAGAGGAGCCTGGTGGGCTAGAGTCCATGGGGTCGCAAAAAGTCAGGCATGACTAAAACGACTCCGTACGCACACAATGACATGGAGAACCTTCTTGTCACCGAAAGCCGCTGGTATGTGAGATTGCGAGTCCGGCACGGTTTGCTCTGAGTGGTTGAGAGAGATGCTCAAGAGACTATTGGCATCAGGAGAGAGTTCTCTGGGTTCATCCAGGCCAGCCACTTTAGTCATGTGTTTGAGGTGAGTGGTGGGGTGGCCTGGCATTTCTCATTCTTAAATACAAATTTCCAGGCACCATTCTACCCGGAGAGACAGTTCTTCCCTCTGTATACACGTGCACATACACACCAACCTCCCCACACTGATGACCTGAGTCCCCTTCTGGTCACACACTCAGAAAAATGTCCTCTTGCCCACATCCTTCAAAACAGGTCTGTTGTTGTAGACAGATAAAGTCATTGCCAGGATGTTTTGTACTGTATTCGAGGAGGTGGATATTCTTAACCTCTTTCTCTCTGGTTTTGGGTAGTCAATCCATAGTCGTAGTGTCTCCTGTCCCAGCAGGTAGTCATTCTTAAATGGGCTAAATCCTGAAGAATGCAGATTCTTTGTATGTTATGAATACTTGTAAAGATGTCCTGATGACACCTTTCTAGAGTGAGTGTATGTGTATTTTTTCCCCCCACTTTTTTCAAACAGAGGCAAGTGCTTGGCCTTTTCGCAAATGGGGAGAGAGAGCAGTGATTCCCCCTGGATTGCTGCACAGCACTGTGCGGTCCCCACTCAGCTGGATTTGGCAGTTTGAGGGAGAAAGCAGAAGTTTAGCACCCCCACTTATTGAGGTAGCCACATAAACCTGAATGCAGATTCGACTTCCCTGGGGGCTTTACAAAATACTGACGTCTGCACCTCATGCCCAGATGTTCTTATTTAATAAGTCTAGGGTATAGCCTGGGCGCAAGGATATTTAAAAAGCTTCCTAGATGATTCGAATATTCAGCCAGGACTGCCAAACAACTGATGTAGAGCAGAGTTGACCAAGTAGGCTATTTGAATCTACAGGTAGGAAGCATGTCCTCTGTTATAAATGTAAAAACAGTTGCCTTCTTTGCTGCCTACCTCCCTTGCTGGAAGAACATGTTCTGGTTCAATATGGTTTAGATTTAAATTAAAAAGTAAAATCATGGCCATAGAAATTCAGCAGACTGGCTTTTTCTGTCAACGATTCCCTCATTCAGTCAGGTTGTACTTTAGAAGACCAAGAATTTGGTGTTTGGAACCCCTGAGGAGAGTAGGCAATATAGTCCACCTCTATACTGCTGCTGCTGCTGCTGCTGCTAAGTCACTTCAGTCGTGTCCAACTCTGTGTGACCCCATAGACGGCAGCCCACTAGGCTCCCCCATCCATGGGATTCTCCGGGCAAGAATACTGGAGTGGGTTGCCATTTCCTTCTCCAATGCATGAAAGAGAAAAGTGAAAGTGAAGTCGCTCAGTCTGTCCGACTGTTAGCGACCCCATGGACTGCAGCCCACCAGGCTCCTCCGTCCATTGGATTTTCCAGGCAAGAGTACTGGGGTGGGGTGCCATTGCCTTCCCACGTCCGCCTCTATAGTAGGCAATATAGTTTCCAGGCAGCTGGAGGAAGAGAATGAGGACCCCACAATAACCAGGCACAGTTTTACCATGGCGCGTGTGCGTGCATGCGAGCGAAATTGCTTCAGTCGTGTCTGATTCTTTGCCATGTCACGAGCAATTAATTTTCTCTGCCTCTTCCACTTTAAAAGGCTTCTGCTGCTAGTAGGAAGCTAGATTTTGTTTAAATTTTTACATAAAGAATTGAAAATCAGAATTGATGGAATTAAGGTTTGGTGGGGTGGGGGTTCTCCAAGATGTAGGGCAAGGTTATGGACTTTCACTTAGGACTTGTATATTTGAGGTTTTCTTTTTTTAACAATGACATTATTAATTTAATAGCCGGAAGAAAAAAATAAGTGGTCTTTTGTTTCCTGCTTGCTGCTGATGAAACAGGAGGGATGTGGGCAAGGCACAGCCTTTAAAAGAATGACGTAGCTGTTGAACATGACATAAACTGGTTAGAACCAACTAGATCCAAGATGGTGGATAAGTCGACTTCCGCTAGACTTTGAGCCTCAGTGCCGTTCACTGTAACACATCAGCAAGTAGGTACCATGGCAGTTCTGAGGCTGACCATAAAAGGTCAAAAAGTGGGTGGCAGTTCTGAGGCTGACCACAAAGGGTCAAAAAGTGGGCGGCGACCCAGTTACTGAAAATCTCCACTCCTTCCCGAAAATAGTTGCAATAATCCTCCCACTCGTTAGCCCATGAAATACCAAGCCCATAAAAACTAACCACCACATATTTTAGGGCCTCTCATCTTCTAAGATGGGACTTGCCTGGTGGCTCAGTGGTAAAGAATGTAGAAGGCGCAGGTTCAGTCCCTGGGTTGGGAAGATGTCCTGGAGAAGGAAATGGCAACACACTCCAGTATTCTTGCCTGGGAAACCCTATGAACAGAGGGGCCTGGTGGGCTACAGTCCACGGGGTCACAAAATTGTCAGACACACTGAGCAACTAAACAGTAACGACAAATGTCAAGATCATCAACCCATAGTTTAATCAGGCCTCAGACTTGCACCAGGCACGTCTCCTTGTAGGAGTTCTGTATACGGTGCCTCGCTTTCTTTATCTGTAAAAAGAAAAGAGATTGGAGGACCCCCTTCATACCTCCCTCTAGAAAAAAGGCATTTGCAATAAAGTTAAAACATCATTGAAATAACAGTAGATATTGTGTGTATGTATGTGTTTTTAGTGCTGTAAACCCTTAAAAATGAGAAGCGCAAGAAAGGAGACCACCTCAAAAAATTATGGAAGTTGGAAAGCAGATGGACCAGTGAGAAAGCACTTAACAGACCCAAGAAAACTCACTGCTAATGTGCAACAAGGAAAGCCAACCACCCCATAGTTGATACCCCAGAATTGCTCAGAAGTTAGAATATCAGGTATTTCTGGAGATAAAAATAAAGGTGGCAACTAAGATAAAGATGGGTTGAAAGCTGTTTAAAAAGCAGTCCAATATTCTATCCCCCAACCTGGCAAAGTACTGGAGACTCAATAACCTCCAGCCAGAGATCATAAAACAGAGGGCCTGTCAGCTGGGGCACCTGGCTTTTTTCAGGGTGTCCCCAGCTTTTCCTCCTCCTGTTTCAGGATGCTTGTAACAAAGACTGTACCATTCTGGCAGAAGATTAGAATGACTTCTCTGAGGAACCTGACCGGACCAAGAAGAAAGACCCAAAGATGCTGACCCTGGAGTTTCCCATCCAAACCTCTGACCAGAACACCCTCCAATGAAGACCCTCCATCCAGACACTTCCAGTTAGCTGATTCCGAGCCTCACTCTTAAATGTTAGCAGATGGCCAAGCGTCACTGTGCCGGCAACAACAAGTAACAAATTGGAAGAAACAGTATGCTGGGAGGAGAAAACTTAACCACCACACATGTTCTCGAGGGTCAGAGGACAAGGATTGTAAACGTGGAACAAGATATTGAAAAAGATGAACATTTGGAAAATTAAAGGGACACTTGGAAATTTAAAAAAAAGCAGGAAATGATAAGTAAAAGGACTAGATAAAATTGAGGAAATCTCTCTGAAGGTAGAGCAGAAAAATGGCAGGATAGAAAGTCAGGTAGAAAAGATGAGAAAATTACAGGGCCAGGAGGCCCAACATCCAGAAAGAGAACCCAGAATACAGAAGGCAGGAAATCACCACAGTGATACCTCTGAAAGATTCTTGAACAGGACTTGAATCCCCAGACTTCAGAGGCCACTACATTGCCAACACAGTGGGGCAAGCACACCAATATCAAATTTCCTGAACAAAGAGAAAGTTCTTCACGCTTCCAGAAAGAAATTACTGTCACCTTTTACAAAGAACAGGAATTGGAATAACTGGACTTACAGCCCCAGGGGACTCTAGAAGGAAGTGGAACAGCACCTTTACAATTCCAAAGGAAAATTTATCTCTAGCCTAGAGTTCTGTAAGACCCATGTATCAACTGAAGAAGAATAAAAATAATCTGATATCCAGGGTTTCAAAATCACTTCCGTTTCCCCCCTTTTAGGAAGCCACTGGAAGAATGTGCTCTACCAAGTGAAAACAAAGAAGTTGAAGTTAGGAAAACTGAGGTTCGACACTCTAGGGAGATGAATGGACTCCCCTGTCCACTGATGAAGGGAGATCCCAGAGTAGCCCGAGTGGATCAGGAAAACCCGTCCACGCTGGAGTGGGTTGGGAGGCGCTGGGCCTTCTTAGCAAGAGGAAGACCCGATGTCTGTGTCTTGAGGGGAAGTGAAGGGGCCAAGGGCAAGACATCCGCTTGTCATCATTCCACGTGAAACGAAGCAAACAGGAAAACAAGACAGTTAATCCAGGGGGGCACAAAACTCGGCAGGAAAGGAAGTGTAATCATCCTTTCCACATTTCTCAGCAACAGAGAATGTTTATTGAATCATCATCATAAAAATACTGAAGATTGTCCTAACCACAATTAGCATGTCTGACTGTAGGGATACTGGAGGATGGGAAGGGTATGTGTGTGGTGGGGGCAGGGGAGGAAGGGTACGAAATCTTCATCCCCCATAGTGAGAAGTTAACAGACCTAAAAACGAAGCATCGAGATCAACTGTATACCATAAAAAAGAAAACTGTGCCATTCGCAGAAGATGTGGATAGACCTAGAGACTGTCATACAAAGTGAAGTCAGGCAGAAGTAAACGAGTATCGTACATTAGGAACACATATATGTGGAATCTAGAAAAGAATGGTTCTGATGATCTTATTCGCAAAGCAGAAATAGAGACACGGACTTAGTATATATATATATATATCAAGGGGGGTGTGGGGTGAATTAGGAGATTCGGGATTGACATATATACACTGTTGATACTATGTATAAAATGGATAATAACCTACTTTATAGCACAGGGAACGCTACTCAGTGCTCTGTGGTGAACTAAATGGGAAGGAAATCCAAAAAAAAAGAGGGGATAATGTAAATGGATACCTGGTTGACTTTGCTGTACAGCAGGAACTAGCACAACACTGTAAAGCAAGTATACCTCAATAAAGAAAAAAAGACCCCCCCCCCGAAAAGAAAAGACTGGCTGTATAGGCTGATGGAGATAAACACTAAGGTATGCATGTATGTGCATGTTAGTGGCTCAGTCGCGTCCAACTTTTTGCGACCCCATGGACTGTAGCCCACCAGGCTCCTCTGTCCATGGGATCCTCCAGGCAAGAATACTAGAGTGAGTAGCCATTCTCTTCTCCAGGGAATCTTCCAACCCAGGGATCGAACCCAAGTCTCTTGCATTGCAGGCAGATTCTTCACCATCTGAGCCACCAGGGAAGCCCAAAATACTAAGGTAGTTGATTAACAGAAGTGAGAGCATTTCCTTTCAGAAAGATATGGGAGGGGAAAGTGAGTAGCCATTCTCTTCTCCAGGGAATCTTCCAACCCAGGGATCGAACCCAAGTCTCTTGCATTGCAGGCAGATTCTTCACCATCTGAGCCACCAGGGAAGCCCAAAATACTAAGGTAGTTGATTAACAGAAGTGAGAGCATTTCCTTTCAGAAAGATATGGGAGGGGATGCTGGTTTCTCTTTTTTAATTATGTTGCAGGGTTGTTTGACTATGAACTGACTGCATATAAAACTATAATAACAGTAAGAAGAGAAACACTGGTGAAATAGTATCATCTGATTAACATTTCTATTGATATATTCAAATTTCAGCAGAAGGGCTAAGTCAGCATCCTGCCTCACCGAAAGATAATGACTTAGAAAAATCCTTGTTTGGTGGGCATCTGAGCATTGCAGAGATGAAGACTTGTACCAATCGGAGCTGCCTTTTGTTTTCTTTCCTCTCTAGATTATCCTCTCGACTTGAACCACAGCGAATCCTTCCTACAGACCACAACTTTTCTTCCTGAAGACTTCACCTACTTTGCAAACCATACCTGTCCCGAAAGGCTCCCTTCCATGAGTGAGTAGAGTGTTTGCTTATCTTCCTCTGCTTTTAAAACCGATGTCCTTCTAGTTGATTAAAATAAAAGGGAGAGCGTTCTTGAGCTCTCAATATGTCTACTTACAGAGAGACTCTAAACTCCTCCTGGCCCGTGGAGGTTGCATGTCTCCTGGCTCCTCTGCAGCCCTTCTGCAGGCTTGCCTGTGTTCCTGGTGCCATTTCCCACCACATTTTTCACTCTTTGCTTTACATGTTCCACTTCCTTTGTACCTTGAGGTCTGTTAAGATATCCTGGAGAAAGTGTAGGCAACCAGCTTTGTCTTTTACTGTAAATCTCACACTGATTGTATAACTCATTTAATATGAGGAGTAGGGTGGGGTCAGACCCCAGGTGCTGGGAAGCCTACCTGGACTCGCTGCCATGTCAATCACCATGGAGTCCACTCTGACACTTTGTAATTTGCACCCTACTTACCACTTACTGCAAAGGATTTGCATCTGATGGGAACATATTGGAGGAGTGGGTTTCCCTGAGGACTCTGCTGTAGCCGCAGACATACGCATCGTTCTGGTCACTGAACCAGGACCCTTTTGCTTCCTTCCAGGAATATTGGCTAAGCAGTGGGGGAAGGGGGGTGGTGGATCTCTCCTGATAGATTTGCAGAAGCCATGTTCACAAATTCAGTGCTTTATGCTTTATGCTTTATTTGGCACTATTGCCACGAATCTAGTGGAGTAAGAAGCAGATCTACCCTGACTATGAGAATTATTTTTTTTCTGCATGACTGTAATCAGGAGACATCAGTAGTGTGGCTCAAGCTTGACAGTGACTTAAGTCAATTCTTTCAACAAGTGTTTAGTAAAGTGCTTATTCCCTGCCAGCCCTGTGAGATGCTATAGCTGTGATCAAGTGGATCTGGAACAAAGCAGTGTTTCTACTCCATCACTGGGATGTAAAATTAACTTAATGACCAGCGTTAAATATCTATATATAAATGTTTTTTCACGTCAGTTAAAAGTATTCATTTGGTATATGTGTTGATAATATGGGGCTTCCCAGGTGGCTCAGATGGTAAAGAATCCACCTGCAATGTGGGACAACCCCTGGGTCGGGAAGATCCCCTGGAGAAAGGAATGGCTACCCACTCCACTATTCTTGCCTGGAGAATATACAAGACACAGAACAAGGCTTTGCTCTCATATAAAGGAGTGTTAAGACATCTCACCTACCCTCCTAATCTCTTAGTCTAGTGGTTGGGACAAGCACACCCACATTGTTCTAAAACAAGCTGTGCTAGAGTAAAGAATCAGGAGATACTATTGATATAAAAGGTGACTGCAGAGAAGTGGANACTATTCTTGCCTGGAGAATATACAAGACACAGAACAAGGCTTTGCTCTCATATAAAGGAGTGTTAAGACATCTCACCTACCCTCCTAATCTCTTAGTCTAGTGGTTGGGACAAGCACACCCACATTGTTCTAAAACAAGCTGTGCTAGAGTAAAGAATCAGGAGATACTATTGATATAAAAGGTGACTGCAGAGAAGTGGAGGGTAAGGCAGTTCCCCGGAGGCCCCCAAGCGAGCCAGGCCCCAGTGCTGCAGGAGCAGTTGAGGGGACTTGCTGACCGGGTGGCCTCTGTCGCTATGACTCGCTACAGGTGGCCATCCTTGTCCCCTTCCGGAACCGCCACGAGCACCTCCCGGTCCTGCTCCGACACCTCATTCCCATGCTCCAGCGCCAGCGCCTGCGGTTTGCGTTTTATGTGGTGGAGCAAGTGAGTGGCCCTTTCTTCTCTCTTCTTTTTCTTCCAAGACTACAATTGAGAGAGCTTCAAGCTGATCCATCCTTGGAGTTAAGAGCCCATAAGATTGAAAACTCACGATTGAGTGGCCCTGTGTGGGGCAGGGAACAGAGGGCGTCCTGAGCTCCTCCGTGGAGATGTTCAGTACTAGCAGGTCTGAGTGCTGCCTGGAGCTTCGTTTACCCTTGAACAAAGGCCTCTTGTGGGCTGGTTTTGCTGGAACTGCTTTGGGTATTGTGTTTACATTTTAGACCCAGGAAGTTCCCGGGAGATAAGGGGCTGCAGGTAGAAATGGGTGTGTTGTTCCTCCTTCCGTGTAGTGGGTTGGGTACCCTTCTAAATGCTGTTACACAGCTGACTCTCTGCCTTGGGAGAGAGAGGCTTAAGTTTATCCTTATCACCCTTTTTTATTCCTGAGGAAGTTGAGGCCAGAGGTCAAGTGATGATGAGTCAGTGATGAACCAGGCAGGACCCACCACCCTTCCGGCCCAGTGATCTCTCAATAAGCTCTCTTTTAGGCAGGGCTGAGGCAGCAAAGATTCTTCTTCAAGAGTCCTTTAAAAATAAAGTTCTGCTTCTTTTAGGTTGGCACCCAACCCTTTAATCGAGCAATGCTTTTTAATGTGGGTTTTCAAGAAGCAATGAAGGACCTGGACTGGGACTGCCTCATTTTTCATGACGTGGATCACATACCAGAAAGTGATCGTAACTATTATGGATGTGGACAGATGCCAAGGCACTTTGCGACTAAACTGGATAAGTATATGTATCTGTGAGTATCATTTCCTTTTAATTAAAGAGGTTAAATTTAGAAGGATGATGAAGGGTGCTGCTGCTGCTGCTGCTGCTAAGTCACTTCAGTCGTGTCCGACTCTGTGTGACCCCATAGATGGCAGCCCACCAGGCTCCCCCATCCCTGGGATTCTCCAGGCAAGAATACTGGAGTGGGTTGCCATTTCCTTCTCCAGTGCATGAAAGAGAAAAGTGAAAGTGAAGTCGTTCAGTCTGTCTGACTGTTAGCGACCCCATGGACTGCAGCCCGCCAGGCTCCTCCGTCCATTGGATTTTCCAGGCAAGAGTACTGGGGTGGGGTGCCATTGCCTTCCCCGGATGAAGGGTGCAAGGATGACCAAATCAAATTAGCTCCAACGTTAATCGCAATCTACTGATGAATGGATAAACAAAACGTAGTATATCCATCCATATGATGGAATGCTATTTGGCAATAAGAAGAAATGAAGTACTGATCTATGTGACAGCCTGGATGAACCTAGAAAACGTTATGCTCAGTGAAAGACAACTAGCTACAAAAGACCGAGTATTATATGATTCAGTTTGTATAAAATGTCCAGAATAGGCAAATCTGTAGAGACAGAAGGAAGAGCAGTGGTTGTATAGGGTTGAGGAGAGTAGGGAGAAATGAGTGACTGACTGCTGATGATGGGTACAAGGCTCCTAGGGTGGTGGTGGGGGTGGTGATGAAATTGATTAACACTGATTGTGGCCATGGTTGCAAATCTCCATGAATATATATATATATATTAAAAAAAAAACATTGAATTTTACACCTTAAATAAGTGAATTAGGGACTTCTCTGGTGGTCCAGTGGCTAAGACTCCATGCCCCCAATGTGGGGGACCAAGGTTTGATCCCTGGTCAGGAGACTAGATCCCACATACTTCAACAAAGATCAAAGACCCCACCTGCCACACTCAGACCAAACCAATCAATAAATAAATATTAAAAAAATAATAATAAATGGGTAAGTTATATGGTATGTCAGTTCTGTCTCAATAAAGCTGTGATTTAAAAAAAAAATCAGAGAAGAAATTTAATTAGCTACTCGGGTTGATGCATTTGGCCCGAGGAAACCATTTCAGGTGGTTCGGGGCAGTAGCACAGAGAGTATTGTTTTACTTAAGACTTAGTTCTCCCATGAGATAGCCTGTTCTAGGGAGGGGAAAGAGAACACCCTTTCATGCACGGATAATTGATGCCATACATCTCCTTTTAGGCTTCCTTATACCGAGTTCTTCGGTGGAGTGAGCGGCTTAACGGTGGAACAGTTTCGGAAGATCAACGGCTTTCCTAATGCGTTCTGGGGGTGGGGTGGAGAAGATGACGACCTGTGGAACAGGTATTGCCCTTCTGATGTCTTCTAGAAACGCTCCCTTAGGCTCTCCAGACCAGCACTGTCTAGTAGGAATATGACGCATTCATTTCAGTTCAGTCGTGTCCGACTCTTTGAGACCTTATAAATCTCAGCACGCCAGGCCTCCCTGTACATTACCATCTCCCGGAGCTCACTCAAACTCACGTCCATCGAGTCGGTGATGCCATCAAGCATTCTCATCCTCTGTCGTCCCCTTCTCCTCCTGCCCCCGATCCCTCCCAGCATCAAAGTCTTTTCCAATGAGTCAACTGTTCGCATGAGGTGGCCAAAGTACTGGGGTTTGAGCTTTAGCGTCATTCCTTCCAAAGAACACCCAGGGCTGATGTCGTTTAGAATGGACTGGTTGGATCTCCTTGCAGTCCAAGGGACTCTCAAGAGTCTTCTCCAGCACCACAGTTCAAAAGCATCAATTCTTCAGTGCTCAGCCTTCTTCACAGTCCAACTCTCACATCCATACGTGACTATTGGAAAAACCAGAGCCTTGACTAGATGGACCTTGGTCAGCAAAGTAATATCTCTGCTTTTGAATATGCTATCTAGGTTGGTCATAACTTTCCTTCCAAGGAGTAAGCGTCTTTTAATTTCATGGCTGCATCACTATCTGCAGTGATTTTGGAGCCCCCCAAAATAGTGTCTGACACTGTTTCTACTGTTTCCCCATCTATTTCCCATGAAGTGATGGGACCAGATGCCATGATCTTTGTTTTCTGAATGTTGAGCTTTAAGCCAACTGTTTCACTCTCCTCTTTCACTTTCATCAAGAGGCTTTTTAGTTCCTCTTCACTTTCTGCCATAAGGGTGGTGTCATCTGTATATCTGAGTTTATTGATATTTCTCCTGGCAGTCTTGATTTCAGCTTGTGCTTCTTCCAGCCCAGTGTTTCTCATGATGTACTCTGCATATAAGTTAAATAAGCAGGGTGACAATATACACCCTTGATGTACTGCTTTTCCTGTTTGGAACCAGTCTATTGTTCCATGTCCAGTTCTAACTGTTGCTTTCTGACCTGCATATAGGTTTCTCAAGAGGCAGGTCAGGTGGTCTGGTATTCCATGTATTTAATTTTCAATGTTCTAGTAGCTCCATTTAGAAAGATTTAAAAAAAGAAAAAGGTGAAATTAACTTATTATATTAATAAAAATATTTTAACAATTATACTTACCACAGTATATCCAAAACAATACCATTTCAACATGCAATCCATATAAAATTTATTTTAATATAAAATATTAATGAGATATTCTACATTCATTTTTTTCTTACTAAATCTTAGAAATCTGGTGTGTACTTTATATGCATAGCCCATTGCACTGAAACCTTCCCAACCCAGAGGTCAGATATGAATTATATTTACACAGATTTATCCTTGCTATCAGGTAAGGCTCATATTTTAAGTCTGTAGGAACAATCTCATGTGTGAGTAGTGTCAAATAGTATTTTTGTACAGTAAGTAAATAATAGGGGCTTCCCTGGTGGCTCAGCAATAAAGAATCCACCTGTCAGTGCAGGAGATGCCGGTTCAATCCATGGGTCGGGGAGATCCCCTGGAGAAGGAAAAGGCAACCCACTCCAGTGTTCTTGCCTGGGAAATCCCGTAAACAGAGGAGCCTGACGGGCTACAGTCCATGGGGTCACAAAGAGCTGGACACAGCTGAACCACTAAACAGCAGCCCAGCAACTATGCCATTTTTACATAAGGGATTTGGCATCCTCGGATTTAGTAACTGCAGGGAGGGTGCTGGAACCAGTCCCCCGACGTGGAGACTGAGGAACGACTATATATCACAATGAGAGTATAAGTGGATTCAGAGGAGGCTGGTAAAAATTCAGATAATACAGAAGTGTATAAACAAAAGGGGCTTCCCTGGTGGCTCAGCGGTAAAGAATCCACCTGCAGTGCAGGAGTCGTAGGAAATGCAGGTTTGATCCCTGCGTCGAGAAGATCCCCTGGAGGAGGGCATGGCCACCCACTCCATGGACAGGAGCTTGGCAGGCTACAGTCCATAGGGTCGCCAAGAATTGGACACAACTGACGTGACTTAGCATGCACGCATGCATATAAACAAAAGAGTCTAAGTCCTAACCCCCATTGTTACCCTGTTTCCTTCCCAGGAAGTAGCCATTTGAACAAGCAGTTTCTTTATAGTTCTTTCTATTCATACATAAACAGCCTGGATACATCCCTTCTCCCCTTCCAATCATGTCAATACAGAGAGCCATTTCATTATTATTATAATTACGTGGTATTTCCTTGTGTAGACAGATAGCAATTTATTTTTAATCCTCTCCTATTGATGAACAGTGTTGTTTAATTCACATGAGTAAATATTTCTGTAGGTTAATTTCCTGGTCGCAGAACTGCAGAGTCAAGAAGTAAACACACTTTAAAAATTTTGATAGTTATTGTCTGATTTTCCTCCAGAAAAGATTGCAAAAGTATTGTGACCAACAATAATACAGAAGTGTATAAACAAAAGGGGCTTCCCTGGTGGCTCAGCGGTAAAGAATCCACCTGCAGTGCAGGAGTCGTAGGAAATGCAGGTTTGATCCCTGCGTCGAGAAGATCCCCTGGAGGAGGGCATGGCCACCCACTCCATGGACAGGAGCTTGGCAGGCTACAGTCCATAGGGTCGCCAAGAATTGGACACAACTGACGTGACTTAGCATGCACGCATGCATATAAACAAAAGAGTCTAAGTCCTAACCCCCATTGTTACCCTGTTTCCTTCCCAGGAAGTAGCCATTTGAACAAGCAGTTTCTTTATAGTTCTTTCTATTCATACATAAACAGCCTGGATACATCCCTTCTCCCCTTCCAATCATGTCAATACAGAGAGCCATTTCATTATTATTATAATTACGTGGTATTTCCTTGTGTAGACAGATAGCAATTTATTTTTAATCCTCTCCTATTGATGAACAGTGTTGTTTAATTCACATGAGTAAATATTTCTGTAGGTTAATTTCCTGGTCGCAGAACTGCAGAGTCAAGAAGTAAACACACTTTAAAAATTTTGATAGTTATTGTCTGATTTTCCTCCAGAAAAGATTGCAAAAGTATTGTGACCAACAGTACATAAGCGTACAAATTTTCTTACCGCACCACCTGCTTTTGGATATAAACGACCGTTGAAATTTGTGCCCCATTTCAGCATAGCAGCTCCTGGACAATTCTTTCTCAGTCTGATAGGTAAAAATGGCATCTCATCCTTTTAATTTGGGTTTCTTAGGAACCTGGTGAGGATGAGCACCTTTTCCGTACTGGTTTGACTGGTTTCTGAATCTAGACATTGAAATTTGTGCCCCATTTCAGCATAGCGGCTCCTGGACAATTCTTTCTCAGTCTGATAGGTAAATATGGCATCTCATCCTTTTAATTTGGGTTTCTTAGGAACCTGGTGAGGATGAGCACCTTTTCCGTACTGATTTCTGAATCTATTTGGGCTCCCCTAGGACATCTGTTCTGCTGGCTCATCTTGTTCTTTCCCCATTCAGCAAGGAGTCCCTCAGGCCAGGAATGTGTGACTGGTTTTCTCCAGCACCCCCACACAATTACAGGCACACAGTAGGCATTTCATACATATTTATCAAATGAGAGGGAGAACACATCTTCACCCTGTCAGCCCTCCATATCCACAGGTTCTGAATTTGAGGATTCAACCAACTATGAATTGGGAGGGTGGGGGTGCAGAATTCCAAAAAGTTCCAAAAATCAAAACTTGGATTTGCTCCCCGCAAGCAACTATTTACATAGCATTGACGCTAGAGATGATTTAAGGTCTGCTGGAGGATTTGTGGGGGTTATATGCAGATACTATGCCATTTTGGGCTTCCCAGGTGGCCCAGAGGGTAAAGAATCCACTTGCCAATGCAGGAGACATAAGAGACCCAGGTTCCATCCCTGGGTCAGGAAGATCCCCTGGAGAAGGAAATGGCAACCCACTCCAGTACTCTTGCCTGGGAAATTCTGTGGACAGAGGAGCCTGGTGGGTGACAGTCCATGGAGTCACAAATGAGTCAGACACGACTTAGCAACTAAACAACAAGCTGACCCAGAGGGGCATATGTGCACCTGTCTGCAGGGGGCACCCACATGGTTGTACCTGTCACTTAGACCCCATGTCAAACCTCAGCAATTTTTCATTTCTCTTCTTTTTCAAAACTTTTCATGTTGTAGACTTCTTTTCTAAAACCATGAACTTATCCAGAGGGAAAGTGACCTGAATATATAGATGCAAAAGAAGCACTGTTGTTCAACTTGGCGTTCCTCAGCCTTGGGATAGGTTTGGTCTCACCTGTCAGACTTGATCATTTTATCCATCTTCTTTGTCTTGGACAGAGTCCAGAATGCAGGCTATTCTGTGAGTCGGCCAGAAGGTGACACAGGGAAGTACAAGTCCATTCCTCATCACCATCGAGGAGAGGTTCAGTTTCTTGGAAGGTTGGTGCAGTTTTTTTTATTCCTTATACAAAAGTCCTGTATTTCCAGGGACCTCAAGCATTGCAGTCTCTGGGCTTGCTTGTTCAGACAGCTGTTTGAGAGTGCCTGTTTATCACTCACTTAAGTGTGAGACAGGTGTTTGGGGGCAAAATGATACTATTGGTGAAAATGTGATTGTAAGATCTTTTAAGGAAATCATTCCTCCTCCTCCTTAAGCTTGTAGTTGTCTGCGCTGTAGCCTTCAGGGAGTTGGAGGAAAACACATTCAGGTCAAAGTCTATGTAACTCACGCTCATGTGACAGAGTTTGGCACCCTCCCTGCGAGCTTGGTTCTGGAAGGGTGTCCCTGAGCCTCTGTGTGGCTGCAGCTGCTTTATCACCCTGTACACCTTCAATGAAACAAACTCCAGGTCAGGCTGAGCAGAGGCGAGTGGATGGCGTGCGTCTCCAGGTCCTCGGGAGTGGCTCTTTCTGTCTGTTGTTAATTGTTGGGAGGACTGTCCTCACGACAGTCGATCCGACTGCATGAACTGTTTTCCTGGGGAGTAAGAGGGCACTGAATACAGACGGAACTTTCTGGTCCCCCATTTAACATCTTGCCTCCGCTTCCCCACTCAGTGATCTCGGGTGACCAGTTAGGATCGCGAGCCTCCGTTTCCTCCGCCGGGGCAGGCGCGGGCCGGGAAGCCCAGCAGCTCGCGAGAAACAGGCGGCGCTTCCGGTTCTGATAGTGGCCGCCCCGCGGGCCGGGCGGGAGCGCGCTGCTCGGCCCGGCTCAGAGCCGCCCCTGTGCCCCCTGCTTCACAGGTACGCCCTGCTGCGGAAGTCCAAGGAGCGGCAAGCGGTGGACGGCCTCAACAACCTGAACTACTTCGCGAACGTCACGTACGACGCCTTGTATAAAAACATTACCGTCAACTTGACACCCGAGCTGGCTCAGGTGACTGAGTACTGAGCGGAGCGCCGACCGGNACCTCCGCTTCCCCACTCAGTGATCTCGGGTGACCAGTTAGGATCGCGAGCCTCCGTTTCCTCCGCCGGGGCAGGCGCGGGCCGGGAAGCCCAGCAGCTCGCGAGAAACAGGCGGCGCTTCCGGTTCTGATAGTGGCCGCCCCGCGGGCCGGGCGGGAGCGCGCTGCTCGGCCCGGCTCAGAGCCGCCCCTGTGCCCCCTGCTTCACAGGTACGCCCTGCTGCGGAAGTCCAAGGAGCGGCAAGCGGTGGACGGCCTCAACAACCTGAACTACTTCGCGAACGTCACGTACGACGCCTTGTATAAAAACATTACCGTCAACTTGACACCCGAGCTGGCTCAGGTGACTGAGTACTGAGCGGAGCGCCGACCGGGGCTCCCGGCGCCCCCGGGACGCGCCTCGGGGGCCGCTCCCCAGAGGAAGCGAGCGGGAAACCCAGCGCCTCCTGAAGGATCACAGGGTTCACGGCAAAGCTAATGTGAACAGAGCACACGCACAAAAACGCCCTCCCCGTCCGGCCCGCCGGGCTGCGGGGAGGCGGCCGGGAGCTGACCTGCCCTTCCACGAGGCCGCCGCCTGTCCCGCTGCCCGCCTCCCCGGCCTCCCGCCCGCCGTCGCCGCGCCTCAGCCACGGGCCTCCGCAACCGGAGCCGCCCCGGAGCCTCCCCCGCGAGAACGGCCTCCAGAGCGGAGGCAGACCCGCCGCAGGGCAGCTGTGTTTTAGGAAGCGCAAAAGGAAGCTCCACACAACCATCCTTCTGCATCTCCGGTGTTCCCTCTCTCTCTTTTTTCTAAATTACCTGCTTTGGGTGGGGATTGAGGGTGGAAGGGGAGGGCTTAGGGGAAGAGAAATAGACATGCAACAGTCACTTCTTGAAGAAGTATAATTGTAAATAAGCCATGTAAAATGCCTTTTTTGTTTTTTTAAATTTGATTTTCTAGCCGGCTCCAACTCAAACCGAGGGTTTATACATCAGATCCTGTATTGGTTTGGCAGACGCAGGAACTCGGCTAAAAGGGAACGACAGCATCTCCCCGGTTGCTGTCACTGTGGAAGGGAGTGGATATAGAGCATGTCACGGCAGAGCAAAACAGTCCAGTCATTATTGCCAGTGGCCGACTTCTGCCTCACCTCCCGTCCCCTTTTCCGAAAGCGTTGCTCTTGACTTAGGCTTTGGTTTTCTCTTCCCTGCTGGGCAGGCCTTCCCGGTCCCAGCCTTGTGCAGAACAGGAAGCTGTGTTAGGATAGTGCTGTCCTGCCTGAAGCAAACCTTTCGGGGGGCCCAGTGCACACCGCTGGCTCCCTCAGCTGGGTGTCTCATCCTCTCCTCGGCGTCAGGAGAGAGTGGGCGTGTTGGTTTTTCCCAGTTTCTGCTTCTCTCTCTTTCTTTCGCTTGCTGTTGTGGACATTGGCCACAGTTTCTGAAATCCGTGCCTAAATTACCAACCAGCTTCAACGATTCCTCTGAATATTCCCCTTTTTGGTTTCTGGAAAGGTTTTTTTTTTGTTTTTGTCAACATTATTAACTAGTATTGGGTTGGCCAAAAAGCTCACTTGGGTCATTCTGTACCATCGTACAGGAAAGCCCAAATGTACTTGGCCAGCCCAATATAGAATCATGAGCAACTGAATGATGTGGAACTCAGACAGGGAGCAGGTGACACTTGTGTGCTGCGGGTCAACTGGGATCCAGGCTAGACCAAATCAGAGCTTTGGGATTAGATTAACAAAGCTGCCGGACAGACAGACACAGGAGCCTATGTGCTCCTTTCACACCCCCGTGTGCTTTTTTGAAGTCAGATTCTAAATTGCATTTGAATTTGTGCCTCTCTGTTTTCCCCTGAGCCAAATCCCTCACCTAATAGTCCCCTTTGGCTCCTGCAGAATTCTGAGAAATACCAGGTTTCCCCCATCCTTTTCCATAAAACATATTTATGTATCCATACTAAAGAGTACTTTCTGAGGAGTACTTCATAGTTTTTTTTTTTTTTTAATTGCCTTGTTTGCCTTCAGTTTCCTTAATTTTCATGGTTTACATGGATGTGTGTGTAGGGGCTATATTTGTGTATATACACGTGGGTTGGGGTTTTTGCATGTGTGGGTTCCATGGACGTATGATCCCCCACAGGCTGTGGGAGTGATTGGCCAGGCCTTGTTTTTTTTTATGTGTGTTCTTGTTCTTTCGAAGAAGAGAATGCTATTTAGAAAAGAAATTGCATTGCAAAGCTCTTACCAGCTCATATGAGAGAGCAGATTCCTGCCCTTGAGCACGCTGGTAAGTTGTTATAATGTTTTAAAAGAGTTTTGAGCATTTCATGCTTTAAAAGACCTTCACAGGGAACACAACACACAAAGATCTTTTGGTTTTCCTTTGACGTAAGTTGCATAAAGCAATAAAAATTTCTTTCCCCCTTCCTCCATGTGCCCCCAGGCCTCTGTGCTGGCCTGGCCTCTTCTTTCTCTGAGAGCTGTGAGCTGCTTTCAGTGTGACAAAATTACAGTGTCCTTTGGAAGAATTTGCCAGGGCAGACTGATCATTGGTCAGGGATGGCCCATGTTTGAAGCCTTTCATTAGCATATTTGCCATAAGAACAAATGCTGGCAGAAAGCTAACAACACCTGATTTGACAAAGAAAATGCTGGCTTGAGGACAAAAGGAAAAGTCTTTCCAGGGCTGGAAGTTGGGTGACTTAAATCATCTTGCAATCATGTGTGAGTTTGTTTTATCTGTGTGAAATCTCTTACTGTGCACTGTTAATCATTTATCCACTAAACTGAGTGGGGAAACGTAAAAAAAAAAAAAAAAAAAAAAACACAGCCAGTCCCGTGTGCTGTTGATAGCGTGAAATTATCATATTAAACAACAAGAACCAAATGTGACCTTGCACATATTTTGGCAGCTGAAATTCCTTAAGGCTATCTAATGGATGACCCCTTAAATCAGCCTTGTCTTTTGATTGCAGTGTGCAAGGAAAAGTTTTTTTTCATGCTGATTTTTTTGCGGGGGAGGGAGTGTCCACAAAGCTATTCATTTTGACAATACAGGGCCTCCCCTAAGAGCCGCTCCACCACAAACACCTATAGCTGAATGCCAGCCACGCGGACTGATGGTATCCACTCACCAATGACGATGACATTGAACTAGCTTATTTCCATCACTACGATTTTTTGAGCTTGCTCTTATGTTTTAAGAGGTGCCAGGGGTACATTTTTGCACTGAAATCTAAAGATGTTTTAAAAAACACTTTTCACAAAAATATAGTCCTTTGTCATTACATTATTTACTCATGTGTTTGTACATTTTTGTATGTTAATTTATGAATGATTTTTTCAGTAAAAAATACATATTCAAGAACCAAACCTTGGTGGTCGTCTCTTTTTGTCCAGGACAGTTTGACTTCTTAGAGTCTTGGCTTCTGCTTTAGCCGGGCTGACCTCAAGGTGGTCCTGAGGGAAATCCTGCCAACCCGAGCCCTGCAGTCAGGCCAGTTGAGTGAAAAACGATGCTGATGTCACCAAAGCATCGAACCCCCTGTGCTCTGGGGCCTCCGCCCACACTTGGGTCTTCATTCAAGAACTGGCCCAGGAAGGCGATTCCCTGGTTAGGACTTCATGTTTCCACTGAAGGGGCCACAGGTCCAATCCCTGGTTGCAGGGCTAATATCCTGCGTGCCAAGTGACCACAGCAGCAAAAGAGTTAAAAAGGGGCTTCCCTGGTGGCTCAGATGGTAAAGAATTGCCTGCAGTGCAGAAGAGCTGGGTTTGATCCCTGGGTCGGGAAGATCTCTTGGAGAAGGGAATGGCAACCCACTCTGGTGTTCTTGCCTGCAGAATCCCACAGACAGAGGAGTCCATGGGTTCGCAGAGTTGGACACACTGAGCAACTTAACGCTTTAATTTTCCCTGGTGATCTAGTGGTTGACTCCACACTTCCACTGCGTGGGCACAGGTTTGATCCCTGGTCAGGGAACTAAAATCCCACGTACCCAGAGGTGTGGGCCAAAAAAAAAAAAAGGAATTGGCTCAGGTAATGACCATTGAGTCAAATCAGACACCCAGACAAGGGATAGGGGAGGGTCGATGGAGTTTGCCTCCAGAAGGTCCTCGGGCCAGTCCAGAGTTTGCCATCTGCCTGTGTCTACTTGGAGGTTGTAATCATAGCTTCTTTTTGTTGAAGGTTTACCGCTGACTAATATTCTGTGGAAAGTTCTGTGTCCAGGTCCTAGGGAACGATTAGCAAAATAAGAGGTCAGCGGCCTCGTAAAGCTTACCTGTCCATTTCTCCTCCTGCACTCCTGATGGAAGGTAGGATTTAAATGACAACCACACTAAGCACCGTAACTACTGACTGAGTGCGTGGTCAGGAAGGCATCCCTGAGGTGCAGCGGGTGAGCTGAGGCGAGGTGAACAGGGTTCCCCAGTGAGGAGAGGGCAGAGCAAAGGGCACAGTGGGCAGTGTTGGGCTGGGGCAATGGATAGGGCCAGACAGCAGTGCAGGCCCTGTGAGCCAAGGTAAAGCATTTGGGTTTGATCTTTACAGCAGTGGGTTCAAGCATTTCCAGTAAACAAGGCTGTGTGATGTAAAGTGAAAAAAAAAAAAAAAACCAGTGAAAGTGTTAGACACTCAGTCGTGTTGGACTCTTTGTAACCTGCCAGGGTCCTCTGTTCATGAGATGTCCCAGGCCAATAATACTGGTGTGTGTAGACATTTCCTTCTCCAGCGGGTCTACCTCACCCAGGGATCGAACCTGCACCTCCTGCATTGCAGATGAATTTTTTACCGTCTGATCCACCAGGGAAGCTGATGTGATGTAAGTAGAGGGTTATTTGAACAGATGACTGGCAGCAGGGAGAATGGCGTATTATAGAGGAACAAAGGAGATGTAAGGGGCCCAAACAAGAGAATGCCGTCCTGGTGGGGGCGGGATGTGTGGGATGGAAGGATGCTGACGTCATCCAGGACCCAGGCACACATTGCTGTTGGGCTGGAGGAACCCACTACTGGCTTCCCCACTTGTATGGATGGCAGGGCCATTTTCATGAGACAAGGGCACTGGAATTGGACCAGTTTCATGATGAAGATCACGAGATCAATCACGAGTGTGTTGACTTCAGGGAATTTTGAGAAAAACCAAAACAGCTAACAGGCTGTTCTACATTTGCTGGTTTGGGTGGCTCAAAGGAATGGTCAGGACCACAGATGGATCTGTGGGTCTCTGGACTAGGAGATAAGTGAAGATCCTGGCAGACTACCATCCATGGGGCTACGAAGAGTCGATCACTACTGAGCATGCATGCAAGGAGTGGGTGAGATTGCTTAGCAAAGGAGTAGAGCAGGATGGACAGAGGAGAATAGTGTGGCCTTAACCCAGGCCTCTAAGATCTCCAGTAATAATAGTTAGGAAGAAGAGATTGAATGAGCAAGGCAGACAGGAAGAGTGGTAGGAGTGGCTAGGACAGGAAGGTCAAGGGAGATGGTCCAGGCAGCGGTCAACAGCACTGCATGTAGCAAAGAAGTGAAGCAAGATGAGGCGTGAAGATGAATGATTATCGGTGGGGAGGATGCTGGTCCAGGCCAGAGCCAATTTGCTGAATCGAGTCTGCGAGGGATGCCACCCTGGAGAAGACCAAGAAGGGAGGAGATGGAGTAGCAGCAAATGCAGGCATTTCTTGAATTTCGTGTATGGGGTGAAAAAAGAAGGCTGGGGGCTGGAGGAAGTATGTGAGGCTCAGGGCAGGCTTTGATTTTCCAAGAGAAACTTGAGTGTGTCTTTGAACCCTAGGGAGATGCCCACCTAAGAAAGGTAGCTGAATATACATGAGACAGAATAATTCAGCAGGAATGCTCCTGAACTAGTAACAGGTGAGTGAGACCAAAGCAAAAGCCCAAACCAGGAGGAATTAGAAGTCCTTCCAAGTCATCTCCAATAAGCAAACACCCTGTGAAGACCTATGTTGCTGTTAACAAGGATCCAGGATCCCGTCCAGTAAGTCAGCAGAATCGGAATTCGGCTGAATTGATCTCTGGTTCTACCACTTCCTCCCACTGAAAGTTTTTTTAATTTAGGGGAAGTCCAGTTGTAAAAATAGTAGTTCCCATTTATTGAGCGCTGCTTCTGTGCCAGGGTCTGTGCTAATTAAGTGCCTTTTGCGCTCTCAGTCTTCAGATCTCCAAGGGGACTCTGCCCTTCTTTAGAACGCGGTTTTTCAATCTTGCCTCTAGACCCTGACCTTTGGGGCCAGATAATTCTTTTTTTTTTTTTTTAAATAGAAATAGTATTTTAATGAATACCAGAAACCAAGCTTATTCCCACAATTTTCAGTGAGATAATTCTTTGTGCAAGATGGAGCAGGGAAGGAGGGTTGATGTCCTCTCTACAGTGTAGAACACCTAGCTGCAATGTGGCCTCTCCCGTTTAGAGGCTGGTAGCATAGCATGCCCTGCTCCCAATTGTGACACCCCAAAATGTCACTGCCCTGCTCCCAATTGTGACACCCCAAAATGTCACCAGACATTTCGAGGCGACAGGGAGAGCAAAATCCCCCAGCTGGGAACCCCTGCTCTAGAATTGAGGAACGGAAGCCACTAAAGCCACTGCTTGCCTGAGGTCACAAAACTAGCCAATGGAGCCCCCAGCATTTCAACCCATGTGGTTTTTACACCCAGGTAATTGTTGCTCTGAACCCCCAGGCTATTTCTGATGCAACTCCTTTTTTTAGTTCTTGCCTAAATACTCTTACTAGCTTTTGTTCACAAACACACCTCACAGATATTTTTATTGTAAAAGTAATGCCTGAACACATGTTTGCTGAACAAGTTCTAGAAACTCCCTTTAGGTTAGCAGTTTAGCTCATGTCTGTATGCACCTATATCTCTATGTGCAAGTACAGGGAGATAAAGACAGGTATGTTTTTAAAGAAATATAAACTGTAGTTACTTTGGGCTTTCTATCTTACTATTTCCTGGAGATCCTCTATGATGAAGAGCTTTCGCACATAAAGTTCAAATACCACCTCCTCCAGGAAGCGGTGCATGGGCACCCAGTCTGCAATGCCTCGGGCCTCATTCACCTTTCTTTTGCTTCTCAAGATTTCTTACTTTGAATCCTACTGTATGTTTGTTCACTCTTGGTTCATTGCCTGTTGACCCCACTCCAATGTAATCCCCATAAAGGTAGAGACTGCTGTTCCCTGCTCTAGCCCAGGCCTGGCACATAGTAGGTGCTCAATGAATACCTGTTGAAGGAGTGAATGAACAAATCCGTATTATCTCTTTGAATGGTTGCTTGTGGTAACCTATCATATGGACGGATGTGATTTATTTAGCTCTTCTGCTCCTGATGGACGTGGCAGCTGTGTCCAGTTTTCCACAGTCACATTATATACCGCAGTGAACAGCCACATGTAAATTTGGGTGCACCTATGTAAGCAGGTCAACTTGAGAGTCCAAAAAGTGACATTGCTAGGTGAAGGATTTGCATATTTTAGTTGTTGATGGAACACACCAAATTGTCCTACAGAAAGGCAGCTTGGGGACTCCTCTGGTGGTCCAAGTGGCCAAGACTCCAAGCTCTCAATGCAGGGGGCCCGGGTTCAATCCCTGGACAAGGAACTAGATCCTGCATGCCACAACTAGAGATCCTGCATGCCACAATGAGACTGAAGATCCCACAGGTTGTAACTAAGACCTGACGCAGCCAAATAAATAAATATATTCTTAAAGGCATTTTGGATTAACCCTTCTACCGTCTATGCATGACAAATGCCTTTTGTATCTTGGTGTGTGCACGCTAAGTTGCTTTAGTTGTGTCTGACTCTTTGCAACCCCACGGGCTGTTGCCCACCAGGCTCCTCTTTCCATGGGATTCTTCAGGCCAGAACACTGGAGTGGGTTGCCATGCCCTCCTCCGGTATCTTCCCAACCCAGAGATCCAACCTGTGTCTCTAACCTCTCCTGCATTGGTAGGTGTTTTCTTTACCACTAGCACCACCTGGGAAGACCGTAATCCCGTGGAATTGATTTTGTGTGTGAGATGAGATAGGGAGAAGGGCCAGATTTTTTTTTTTTTCTGAATGGACTGTTAATTGTCCTCATAACATTTGTTATAATATGTAATTTCCTCATTTTTTGAAATATGTCTCAGACATTAAATTCGTTAGCAAGATTCTTGCATTCCACCAAGCTCTGTGTCTCATTCTGCTTTACATGGTTTATATTTATCCCTACAATATATTTTAATGAGACAAGTGCCTCTCATCTTCCATATGCTCCTCCAAACTTTTAGATGTAAGCTTTCCTAGAAGTGGAATGTACATACAGAGAAGTCCATAAATATATGTGAATAACTCTTTGGATTGTTAGAGTGAACATATCCTTATAACCTCATCATTGTTAATTACTAAAAATTTCTTGGCTATTTTTATGTATATTTTTATTTTGTATTGGGGTATAGCCAGCTAACAAACAATGTTGTCATAGTTTCAGGTTAACAGCAAAGGGACTCAGCCATATGCATACATGAAGCCATCCTCCCCAAGTCCTCCTCCCATGCAGGCTGCCATGTGACACTGAGCGGAATGCCCTATGCTGTATCATAGGTCTTTGTCGGTCATCCGTCTTGAATACGACAGTGTGTACGTGTCCACCCCAAACTCCCTAACTACCCTTTCCCCCGTCCTTCTTCCTGGCAAAATCGCAAGTTTGTTTTCTAAGCCTGTTAGTCTCTGTACTGTAAGTAAGGTCATTTGTGTCATGTCTTTTTAGATTCCATATATAAGGGATGTCATGTGACCCTTCTCCTCCTCGGTCTGACTTACTTCACTCAGTATGACCCTCTCTAGGTCCCTTCATGTGGCTGCAAGTGGCATGATTTCATTCTTTTTTATGCCCGAATAATATTCCAGTGTGTGTATGTACCGCATCTTCTTTGCCCATTCCTCTGTTGATGGACATTTAGGTTGCTTCCATGTCTTGGCTACTGTAAACACTGCTGCAATGAATATTGGGGTGCATATATCCTTTCAGATCAGGTTTTCCCCTAGATACATGCCCAGGAGTGGGATTACAGGGTCATATGCTAGGTCTGTTTTTAGTTTTTTAAGGAGCCTCCATACTTGCATTTTCTTAATTCAGTGAAATTTAGATCCATTTTGTCAAATTCTATTTAAAAATTATTGTAGGATTTCAAAACTGACCTGACATGACATTGAAGTATTAATTTGGGAAGACTTAGTGTCTTTACAATATTAAATCTAACCTCCAGAATTACTAAACCCTTTTGCTCAGAGGAAACACGAACTGTTCCCTCTCGCTGTGACCAAGTCATGATCCCACAACTGTGTTTTTATTAGTCGGTGGATTCACAACCAAAATACTGTGAAAAAAAGAAAAGTTCCTAGGACTTCCCTGGTGGTCCACTTGCTGAGACTTTGAGTTTCCAGTGCAGGGGGCCCAGGTTTGGTCCCTGGGTTGGGAAACTAGAGCCCACGTGCCACAGCTAAGACCCAGCGTGGCCAAATAAATAAATAAAAATATTTTTGAAAAAAAGAAAAACTCGTAAATGATAGGAAAGCAAATCTGATGGCATCTTTCCATTTTGTATTATTTTGTATTTCATCGCATTACAATTACTCTTTTGACAAAAATGTCCACGATCTTGTCACCAACTAGAAATCCCGGCTCCAAGTTACTTCTCTTGTAGGTGAGTTGGTCTTAAGAAGCAGGCTTTACTAATCATAAGAGTGCCTTAGATTTATATATCCGCTTTATAGTGAAGCTGCTGTGATGAAGGAGGCTCTGTGGGCTGACCACCTACTATGTGATAAGCAGTGTGCTAAGTAACTCACATACGTCTTTGCACTTACTCTTCAAAATGACCTCATATGGAAAGTATTGTCCTCTCCTTTTGCAAAAGAGAAAACAGAATCTTAGACATGTGACTTCACTTAGGGCCCTACTGAGTGGGATTCAGTGCTAAACGTGGCAGGCTTTTTCTACATCCAGCTTATCTCACCTAGTTCTTTCTCTGTCAGATTGAGATGGTTCATTTTTTTGTTCATTCAGCAAATATTTGAGCACCTACACAATACCTTAGGTCCTGCTGTATACAAGTTCTGGACTGAGTAGAGTGTGAAAAACAGAATCCTTATTCTCCAGTACAGCTGGGAAGAAAGACAAACACCAACAGAACCTACTTCATAGTGTCTGACTCTTTGCGACCTTATGGTGTATATATATATCAATATATCATGTCAGGGAGTGACAAGGTGCAGCTAGGATTTCAGTTCTAAACTGTTTTGCCTCCAGTAAGTGTTATCTGGGATGTGGAGAAACCTGCAACCCTTGGGCATTGGTGGGAATGTAAAATGGAGCAAATGGTATGGACAACAGTCTTTCTTTGAAAAATTAAAAATAGATTCCCACCGAATCCAGCAATTCACTTCTGGATATACATATCCGAAAGAACTGACAGTCTCGGAGAAAGAGTTGTACACCCATGTTCAGAGCAGTTTTGTTTACAATAGCCAAAAGGTGGAAGCAACCCATGTCCATCAACAGAGGAATGGATTAGTAAAATGTGGTACGTATAATGGAATATTATTCAGCCTTAAAAAGAAAGGAAATTCTGACACATGCTACAAAATGGATGAATCTTGAGGATGTTATGCTAAGTGAAATAAGCCACTCATGTCACAGACTTTGAGAATGAGCTTATGGTTGCTGGGGGAGAAGAGGAGTGGGAAGGGATGGTTAAGGGGTTTGGGATGGGCATGTACACACTGCTGTATTTAACGTGGATAACCAACAAGGACCTGCTGTATAGCATATGGAACTCTGTTCATTGATATGTGGCCCCCTGGATTGGAAAGGGAGTTTGGGGGAGAATGGATTCATGTGTATGTATGGCTGAGTCCCTTCACTGTTCACCTGAAACCATCACAACATTGTTTGTTAACTGGCTACACCCCAATACAAAATAAAAAATTTTAAAAAAAAAGAAGAAGCCAGTCACAAAAAGACAAATACTCCATTTATATGAGCTTCCTGGAGTAGACAAAATCAGAGACCAGGGGTAGTTCCCAGAGATTGAGGGGATGGGAAAATGAAATTTTGTTGTTCCATGATAACAGACTTTCATTTTCACAAGATGAAAGTTCTAGACATGGTGGCCAGCACTGTGGATATACTCAACAGTACTGAGCCATGGGAAATGGTTAGCGTGGCAGTTTACTGTGGATGTACTCAACAGTACTGAGCCATGGGAAATGGTTAGCGTGGCAGTTTACTGTGGATGTACTCAACAGTACTGAGCCATGGGAAATGGTTAGCGTGGCAGTTTACTGTGGATGTACTCAACAGTACTGAGCCATGGGAAATGGTTAGCGTGGCAGTTTACTGTGGATGTACTCAACAGTACTGAGCCATGGGAAATGGTTAGCGTGGCAGTTTACTGTGGATGTACTCAACAGTACTGAGCCATGGGAAATGGTTAGCGTGGCAGTTTACTGTGGATGTACTCAACAGTACTGAGCCATGGGAAATGGTTAGCGTGGCAGTTTACTGTGGATGTACTCAACAGTACTGAGCCATGGGAAATGGTTAGCGTGGCAGTTTACTGTGGATGTACTCAACAGTACTGAGCCATGGGAAATGGTTAGCGTGGCAGTTTACTGTGGATGTACTCAACAGTACTGAGCCATGGGAAATGGTTAGCGTGGCAGTTTACTGTGGATGTACTCAACAGTACTGAGCCATGGGAAATGGTTAGCGTGGCAGTTTACTGTGGATGTACTCAACAGTACTGAGCCATGGGAAATGGTTAGCGTGGCAGTTTACTGTGGATGTACTCAACAGTACTGAGCCATGGGAAATGGTTAGCGTGGCAGTTTACTGTGGATGTACTCAACAGTACTGAGCCATGGGAAATGGTTAGCGTGGCAGTTTACTGTGGATGTACTCAACAGTACTGAGCCATGGGAAATGGTTAGCGTGGCAGTTTACTGTGGATGTACTCAACAGTACTGAGCCATGGGAAATGGTTAGCGTGGCAGTTTACTGTGGATGTACTCAACAGTACTGAGCCATGGGAAATGGTTAGCGTGGCAGTTTACTGTGGATGTACTCAACAGTACTGAGCCATGGGAAATGGTTAGCGTGGCAGTTTACTGTGGATGTACTCAACAGTACTGAGCCATGGGAAATGGTTAGCGTGGCAGTTTACTGTGGATGTACTCAACAGTACTGAGCCATGGGAAATGGTTAGCGTGGCAGTTTACTGTGGATGTACTCAACAGTACTGAGCCGTGGGAAATGGTTAGCATGGCAGTTTACTGTGGATATACTGAACAGTACTGAGCCATGGGAAATGGTTAGTGTGGCAGTTTACTGTGGATGTACTCAACAGTACTGAGCCGTGGGAAATGGTTAGCATGGCAGTTTTTACATTCTGTATATTTTACCACAGTTAAAAAACTTAAAAAAAAATAATGATCAAATTCTGCTTCTCGTGAACCCCTACCCCTGGGAACTGTGACTATCGCCACTCCAAGTCACGGCAGCCCTTAACATAGTAGGTCCTTGTTAAATACCTATTGAATCAACTTGTAAATTTAAAAAGAAAGACTGCTTGGGCTCGGTTCTGTTTTTGATCATCTGTTCAGATGACAGACATAAACGTTTGTCAGACATCGAATGACAGACACAAAAATGCCATGGCCCCCAGTGCCCTAAACCTCCGGTTGGCTCTCCCCAGCCGCCGGCCGGGAAGAAGAGCTGGCGGTTTCGCTGTGATCGGCGCTCTCGCTGTCAGCCTTGCTCTTCTGCGTTGCTGTCTTATCTGTCACTCTTCACTGTCACTTCCTCTTCCTTTGTGGAGACAGAGCCCAGCGTGTCTGTCTGTCCTTGTTGACTTCCTTCCACGGGATTGCTATTGTTACCTGGTAGAAAACCGGCCAGCACACGTTGTTGGCTTTATTTTTCCTGGACTCCTTTTGTCTTGTGTGATCCTCCTTCATCATTCATATTTACCTTGCTTCAAGGGTTGGCAAACTCTGGCCAGCTGGCCAGCCTCCAGTTTTTATAAATAAAGTTTTATTGGCACATAGTCATGCCCATTGGTTACAAAGACAGAACTGAGTGGTTGAATTGCGATAGGGACTACTTATGGCAAAGTCTAAAATATTTACTATCTAAGCCTTTCAGTCACTCAGTCGTGTCCGACTCTTTGCGACCCCATGAATCGCAGCACGCCAGGCCTCCCTGTTCATCACCATCTCTCGGAGTT
>SJYX01008088.1:49-15040 GCA_006410675.1 Oreotragus oreotragus | reverse complement strand
TTCTTGCCTGGAGAATCCCAGGGACAGAAGATGTGTATAAGAGACAGCTGTGACTCCTCTTGTGACCCTAAGTCACCTTGGATTCACCTTAATTTCCTAAACAGGCATGCATATTCTGTTCATTATGCAGGAACCTCGTTTTGCAATGGTGAGCATTGTCTCACCTCCTCTTGACTTTCGTTAATCTGACAGCCACACAGTCCTGTCTTGGGGAATATTGCAATGCATCTCCAATTCAATAGCATTTCTGTGGTCGAGGGGCTTTATGTAATTACAGAAGTTCTGTAGTTGATTTGAATGTTATATCCCTGTTGCGGAATTATGTTTGGACTTCATCCTAAAGGACTGGGAAGGGATTGTGTTTGTTTTGTTTGAACATTTCTTATCACAGAACTATGCTGGAGACAAGCCCCAATGACACAAACATTCAAACAGCACCTTCAGATGTAATATTGATTTATAAAACAACAGTGCACAGCTGCCAAGCTTCACTCTCGAATACAGAAGGTCTTCAGTTCCCAACAAATTACTGGCATTTCTACCAATTTACAAATTAGTGTTTCCTCGAATATCGCAGAGTTCTTAATATTCCGGTCACCTTCTTCTCTAGCCTTCCTTCTTGAAATCTATGTGTGGGGAGGAGGGGGGAGGGAGAAAGTGGAGCATTTGTAAGATTGGAGTTAAAAAAATCTAGATCAACTTTTATCCTTAGGCAAATTATGCACAGAGTTAAATTAAACCACTATATGTACTTGTAGATGGAAGAATCAGAGGTGGAGGAGGGGTCAGAGACACGGAGATCAAAGTTTCTGTTCTTTGAACAAAATCCCTTTGAAAAGCCCCCATGCCACCTATTCTGCTTGTTAATGTTTTGACTGGGAGTGTCTAGTGGTGTCATCAGCAGCAGAATATTTTTAATACCATATACTTTTTAAAAAATTTTCTGTGTGTAGCTAGTTTTACTTAGCAAAGCACCAGATCCTTTGCCAGCTCTGTTACATGTCTCTTAAGGGAATATTTTTGTTAATTGCAAATATTTGATTGACAAACATAGGATGCAATTAGTAGTCAGGCACAGTAGGAATGTGCAGTGAACTGGATCCCCGAACCAAAGGATCTCAACTCTCTCAGCTTGATCTGAAATCGACTAGAGCATTTCAGCCATATGTTTGCCTCAAACTTCGTGTTTCCTATGAATGCTGCTTATTTCCCCAAACTAGCTTCTTTTCAGGTTGGTTCACCAAGGGAGCTCATTCCTCTATGATCAAGTCAAATTAAAAATTCTTCACAATTTTCAGTCTAGTGGGGCTATTTGACCATGGCAGTAACAATTAATGTAGACAAGATTATAAACACAGATTGTTTCTTTCCAAAGCACCGGGTGAAAAAAAATTTTTTTGAATCTCTTTTGAATTCAGACATTTTCTTTTTAGTAACTATTTAAAACAACCTGGCACCATCTGATTATCTTTATCAATTACATTTTGTTTCTACATACCCACAGCAAGATAAGATTTCTGTTCTATCTTACTGCATTATGTGAAATAGATTTCTGTTTTTAACATATACCAGTCATTTTTAAAGATTTTCTTTATGTAACAAATCAGCTGGAAGTACTAGAGTCTGATATTATCAAATATGCTGTAACTCCCTCCTCCACAGAGAATGAATTAAAACTCACAGAATTTGGGAGGGAAGAGAGAACCTCAAAGCCTTAAAATACTGGCCTTAAAAGTCTTAAGAGAATTTGAGCTGTTTTCCTGCTTATACAGAATAAAAAGCAGAAAGTTGAAAAACTGAAAAAATTATTAAGTCAAACTGGCTTTCTGGCACTAAAACAACCAGATGTCAATTTTTTTTCACCGATTGATGCAATTCACGTTATTTGGGAGGAAGAGATATACAATGTGAATTGCTCTCTCTAAATGATAAGCAAATAGATATCAACATTGTGGATAAAGAGATAAGAAATCTCTCAAGGCAGTAGGACAGCGTACTGAATGCTTAGGAACATCTTGCAAGCACGAGGCAAATGATGTGAGGCCTTCAATGAAGATGGGGAACCTGAAACCCAGGGAGATTTTAAATTAGTTCAAGGACACACTGGCAGTGTTCGGTGATATGGAAATATAGGGCAGGAATCCTGACATGCAGCCCATGAAACTAGAATGCTTGTCAAGTCTGTCAATTATCATGTGCCACATTCCAAATAAAGCTTTAAAGACAGGCATTTTAAGGCTGCAAGGCACTACTGCGGTTCATCTTGACCATCCTTCTTCCTCTAGAAAAACTGCGATTAATTTTTTAAAAGTAGCTGTCTGCCCCAAACATACAAATAAATGGTATTCCTTGTGCTTAGAATATAAAAAAAGCCATGGAAGTGCAAAGCAAGAATCTGGACAAATAAAAAGCAGTCTCATGTTTTCTTGTTCTTCCCTTTTCCCACTCTTGGAATGATTGTCCCAGGCTTAGTGCTCATGAAAAACATTGGGGATAAGTCTGGTTTACTGGTTAGAGCATGGAGACAGCAGGCCCATTGGGTGCCTTTTATATGTCCTGTGGCTTTTGCCATTAGTCAAGTCACTGACTAAACTGATCACATTAGCCAGACAGTTCAGAGTTCCCTGACTCAAGTAAACTCAGTGTTTGTCTGGGTGGCTACAGATCTTGGAATCAGACAAACTTAGATGTGGGAGGGATCGAAAAGGAAATCCACCCATTCAACACATGAGACATCAGAGGGATCTGGGAGTGAAAAATTGGGAGTAATTGCCAAAGTCTAACTCCAAATGGTTTGGTGGTTGTAGCCCCATGGTTCAGGAAGGGCAGGAGAAATGAAGGCAAAGAGGAATACATTGAAGTGGCTACACAGGCAGACGTGGCTGATTGGGTGACAACTTATGAGATGGATATTTTGTGAGTAGGAGAGGAGTGGCTGCTAAGGGAAAGGGGAAGTATGCTTTTTAGATTAGAACAGGATTACACCTCAAGTGGTGTGCCCATAACCAGAAGCTTTCTGAAAGAAAATCAGATAAGACCCCTGGTAGGATTGCCACTTTGGTAAGGGTCTGTTTACCTCTGTCCTAGCTTCAGGGAAGGCCTCTTGCCCTCTGAGAACCAGGTCTCTGCGAAGTTTTCTCATTTCTCCCAGTTAGCAGTTTATTTGCAGATGTCCTGCTCTCTACAGGAGTCTTATGTGCAGGGACCCTTCTCTTTCTTTACAAACATCTATTTCTTAGCTGGGGCTCTCTGCCACTCTAGAAGAGCTTCTCAGACTTAAGCCTGTCAGAATCACCTTCAAGGCCTGTTGACATGTAGATCACTGGGCCTTGCCCACCTCCCCGACCCCTGATGAGGTTCCAATTCAGGAGGCTTGGAGTGGGGGCCTAGAATTTTCATTCTCAACAAGTTCACAGATGCTCTGATGCTGCTAGTCTAGGGACCACACTTTAAGAACCACTGCTCTCTACAGAAAAGCAATGTTCCATGTATGTTATTGACAAAAATATGCTTAACCTCAGCTGCATAGAAACAGATAAGAGTTAGAGAATTAAGTAGCTCCTAGCATATACTGACTGCTCAATAAATACCTTTGATTCATTGTCACCTTGTATTTACCTGTATCAGCCCCAAACCACCAAGACCCCTGGTAGGTAGTTTTCAAAAGAAAACATTTTTCTTTTGACCATAACCAAGCCAGATTCAGAATTCTCAGGTGGCACTAGTGGTAAAGTACTTGCCTTTAATGTGGGAGATGCAGATTCAGTCCCTGAATTGAGAAGATCCCCTGGAGAAGGAAATGGCAACCCACTCCAGTATTCTTGCCTGGAGAATCCCAGGGACAGATGAGCCTGGTGGGCTACAGTCCACGGGGTCAGATACGACTGAGGGCTAACACACACACAGCAGATTCAAGTTCCGTTTGTGGCATTTTCTCTTTGTGAAATTGGTCAACTTTCTCATCAACTAATATTTATAAAGTTTAGTTTCCTCAGTAGTAAAGTTGGAGGAAGTGTGAGCATTGTCAGGATTAAATATAATAACCATTATTACAGATTTTCTGAGCATTGTGCCAGAGGACAGAAATATTCTTTTTAATTATTTAACTATTGGTGAAAACAATTTTTCTGTAAGTAACAGAAACCAGTAGGAGGCATTCTTTAAAACATGAAACACATCTTAAATTATGACTCAGTATCCAATTCTCTTAAGTGCAGAAAATCTACACACACTCGGTATATCAGTGTGAGTCCAATGTGGAAAAGAGCATAGAAATTATCGGTACTAAAAATGTTTTTATTAGAACACTTGATGTAATTAATCAGTTTGTTTTAATTTATGAGGAATCACTAAATGGTTTAATGGGCTAGCACATAACGAATAAATAATGAAAAACCTTCAAAACCAGTGCACTAAGTGGCCCAGATGTTCATCAGCTGTTTAGAAGCATTCACACCTATGGCTTGGCATTAAAAAGCAAAGACTATTGCATGTACCTTGTGAGTTTTCTTTCAGAAATATATATTTTTAAACCTTAAAAAGTAAAAGTATAAAACAATCAAAACAGATTTATGGTAGGTTTTACATTTTTTTTTTACTTTTTGGGTCAGATATTTAAACCTGTGGCTCGTTATATGACTTCCCTGGTGGCTCAGACAGTAAAGCGTCTGTATACAATGCGGGAGACCCAGGTTCAAGCCCTGGGTTGGGAAGATCCCCTGGAGAAGGAAATGGCAGCCCACTCCAGTACTATATAAATATAAAAAAGGGACTCATTTTCTAAATGAGTTCTTATCATTGAATGCAATTGAAAGTATAAGTAGATCCCTCAATTGTAAATAAAATATATTAATTATTTATTTATTTAATTTATTTTTAAATCATATACTTATGGTTCTTACTGTTCCGAGCATTATTTAAAGTGCTTTATAAATATTAACTCATTTAATTGTCAAAATAAATCTCTCTCTCTATATATATATATAAATTTCATCTCCATTGAACAGTTGAGGAAAGTACAGCATGAACAAATTAAGAAAACTGCCCAAAGTCACATAGCAAGTAAATTGGGTAGCAAAGATTCAAAACCAGGCAATCTGGTTTTGAGTCCCTGCTCAGAGAGCACTACCTTCTAATCACCCACCATGTGATCAACACTGTGCTGGTTGATACAGAGAGTAAGTGATTCTGCCTTCATGGAATTTACAACCTCACTGGGATTAAGAATGCTGCAAGGATTCATTAAGTGACAAGTGCCAAATTTATGGTGTATAGGTAGAGGCCACAAACTGGGGAAACATAGATCATACATGGCTTATTGATATGCTTTATTTGGCTCATATAATATTTTGAAATTTTTGAACTAATGGTTTAAAATGGAAAATTTTATATTAATATTCCAGATTTTCAGCTGTTAAAAAAAATCACACACTTAGTTTAGAAGTACTGTGCCCAAATTCCTTCATCAACAATCATACGGTGCTAAATTCTCTTCTGTTTTCTTTGGTACCTGGCAGCCATTCACATAAGACATTCATACATGTGCATTTTCATCAGATGTACATCACTCACTTATGTTGCTCGCTTAGCCCCTAAGGTGACCCCCATATATATGGAGAGAGTATATGTCCTGAGAAAGGGGTATGGAGAGCCCTGGAGTATTTGTGAAATCCCTATGAAACAAAATGTTATTTGTCCTGAATTTCAAAAGAGGAAGACAGGTGCTTGTAACAAGACTGTGGTGAGCCATCTGATTCTTTCTGAACCTAGAGTGTATCCAAACAAAATAACTATTCTAAATTCAGTCGAATATTGAGTCAACATTACAGTTTCTGACACCCATTTTTGTGATGAATACAATTTAACTAGAATGAAAATATTCTTTCTGGAGCAGTGAATATTGTTTCTTCATTGAAGTACAGTTAATCTCACTTCTCTTAACTAGAAATAAAGCTCCTTCTAAAATACACACTTCAGCAGAAGATCTAAAAAGACATTTCTCCAAAGAAGGTATACAGATAGCCAACAGGCACATGAAAAGATGCTCAACATTGCTAATTGTTAGAGAAAGGCAAATCAAAACTGCAATGAGCTACTACCTTGCACCAATCAGAATGGCAATCATCAAAAAGTCTACAAATAAATTCTGAAGAGGTTTTGGAGAAAAGGGAACCCTCCTACACCGTTGGTGGGAATGTGAGTTGATGGAGAACCATATGGAGGTTCCTTAAAAAAACTAGAAATAGAGCTACCATGTAATCCAGCAATATCACTCCTGGGCATATATCTAGAAAAAACTTGAAAAGACACATGAACCCTAATGTTCACAGCGGTATTATTTATAATAGCCAAGACATGGAAGCAAACTGAGTCCATTTATAGATGAATGGATAAAGATGTGGTACATACATACAACGGAATATTATTCAACCATAAAAAAGAAAGAAAGAATGCCATTTGCAGCAATATTGGTGGACCTAGTGATTATCATAGTAAGTGAAGTAAGTCAGGCAGGAAAAGACAAATATCATACAATACTACTATATGTGGAATTAAAAAAAAATGATACAAACGACCTTACTTACAAATCAGAAATAGTCTCACAGATATAGAAAGCAAATTTATGGTTACCAAGGGGGAAGGCAGGGAAGGGATTCATTAGGAGTTTGAGATTAAAACATGCACACGACTATATATAAATAGATAATTAATAAGGACCTACTGTATAGCACAGGAAACTATACCCAATATCTTGCAATAACTTACAATGGGAAAGCATATGTATATAATATCTTTATAAATATAAAACTGAATCACTTTGCTGTATACCTGAAAATAGCACACCATTGAAAATCAACTATGTTTCAATAAAAATTAAGAAAATAAAATACACACTATAGGAAGACAGGCATTTATCTGTTCTGATCAGTACAATGTTTCTAGAACTTAATACTGTGCCTGGAATATCGTAAGAATTCAATAAAATAAGAGAAAGGGAAAAACCCAGCATCTGATGGATCATTTCCCTCAAAGCCTTCTCCCTCACTGCTGAGTGTGAGTAATAATGACTGTTTACTACATCCAAGAACAGTACAAGAATTTATAAGGAATTACAACACTGTATAAACTCTTCCATGTTTAATAAAGGTCAAATTTGTAACTTGTTTTAAGAATCAAGCAGAAACACTATTTCTCAAGTTGTGGTCCCTAGAATGCCCACATTCAGATGGAGCACTTGCTGGAAGTGTAGACTTCCATCACCCACTCCAGATCTAATGGTGCAGAGAAACTGTCATTCATGCATGCCGAGTAAGTTCTTTATACACTAAACTCTGCACATCAAATGTTTATAGACCTACTATTCAGTAATGGAGAGGACTTAGCAGCCTGTTTTAAGCCTAAAATCACAAGACTCACATAGTCCAGTTCAATTTTTTTGAAGTGGAAATCATATAATGGGTTTTGAATAGACGTTAAATCAGTCTGTCACTTTCTGATTAAGCTGTTTTTACCTGGCTGGTGACTGCTTTGTTTTATAGGCATAGGTGCTACTATTTATCTACCCAAGTGTCATTAACATCTTTCAGATCCAGGGCTAGTGAATTGGTTGCTTTAGTTACTCATTTGTTATTTAAATTAGTTTTATTTAACTAGGGTGCACACTTTGCTACAGAAGTTGCAAATTTGTATTTTGTTTGGCTGATTCTAATGGCTTATAAATAAATTTTCATCCCTTTATGGGCATGCTCTGCAGAGTTTGGCCACAGATTCCATCACTTCCCATTATATTTCAGCAGGCGCTTTCCACACTCAAGCATAACTCTACTCACCACAGCATCCTAAATCCAACCTCCACTACTACTGCTCTATCTCGTCATTATTATCTCTCACCTAAATGATTGTTACAATCTAATTACTGGTCTTTCTGTTTCCCTCTTGCCCCCTTAACTCTATATTTCTCATAAAATGAACAGATGATCCTGTAAAAAGAGTTCATCAACCTCTCATAGCTTCACGTCTCACTGAAATAAAACCCAATATTCTTATCACAGGATTCACTAATGCAATGTTGTGAAATATGTATAGCTCTCCATTTACTGGATACATGGTAAAACCATGACTCCTTCCCATCTAAGTTTCTTCTTCCTACCTTCACCATCACCGAGTGTCAGCTAGGTCTGGCCAACGAGTTGTTTGAGGAAGTAATGTGTCATATCTACTCTGGGACATTAATTGCTAGTAGGAGACCCTTCAGAAATTTTTTTTCCCCCTGCCACCATGATCATCAGTGCTCCTGATAGTGACTGCTCTGTCCCACTGGTTCTCAGGACAAGGCTGACATGCTGTAGAACCTCTAACATAACTGGGCGATGTGGTGTGAGCCAGAGAGAAACCTCAGGTGTCTTCAGCCCTAGAGACTTGGGGATCGCTTGTTATCACAGCATGATCCTGCATGATCCCGACTGTTACTCTGACCCTTACCTAGGAGGTCCTACATGATCTCTCTAGCACCGATATCTCTGACTTCTTCTCCGACCTCTTTCCTCCGTTCTTACTCTTATCTGGTATACTTGCTGTCCTAGAGCGTACCACCTTTACTCCCAACCCAGGGCCTTTGCATTGTGTAAAATGCTTTATGGTTGCATCTTTACTCCTCACTTCAACCAGATCCTTGGTCAAAAGTCTCCTTCTTATAGAAGATGTCCCTGACTATATGTCTAAAGGAGCATTCCTTATTACCCTTTCTAGTCCCACCCTTTTCACTTTTTTCTGTACTTTCAGCAGTTTTTCTTTATCATTTGCCTTTCTGTCTCTAAAGCAGAGGGCAGAAATATTATTTTGCTCACAGATGCTTTCCCCAAACCTTGACCCATGCCTGGAGTAGAGTAGATGATTGCTAAATAGTAATATTTTTTGAAAGAATCAGTTTATTTGGGCATATCTCCTAACCATCAGTTCTCTCCTCCAAAAGTATAAATTAACAGCTACTTCAACCTACTCCACAAGCTTATGTTATACTTTTGTACACCCATGGCAGATTCATGTCAATGTCTGCCAAAACCAACAGAGTACTGTAAAGTAAAATAAAGTAAAATGAAAAAAAAGTAAACAGCATAACGTGTTTCATTTTCTCACCACAATGACAGGTTAATTCACTTAATTATTCCTGTCTGAGGTGTTGAGGGGAGGGGCCTGGTGGACTATAGTCCATGTGGTCCAAAGAGTCAAGAGTCCGCACGACTGAGTAACTAAGCAAGCACACAACAAAGTGTTAAAAAGAAACATCCTGACAAATGAAGCATTTGGGCCAGTGGGTTTGATTTTCTTAGATCCTTAGGTATTTTACAGCCTCAGTCTTGTTTCTTATGTTGAAATAATTTCAGAAGGAACTAACATTCATTGGAAAGCTGCAGGGGAAGTAAAAATCCTTCATTCTTCTCAAAAGAGGACCTGTTTATCACTTATCTTGAAGGCACTGGCAGAGTTTTGCTTTGTCATACAAAGTTTATTGATTCTTTTGTAGCAGCCTTGTTTGAAAATTAATTTGGAATTTAAGCAATGACCTCTTTGAGAAATAGTGAACATTAATTTTTTTATGCTGAGTCTTCTGAGCATTTAGTAATGGGGTATGAGTCACATTGAAATAGAAGCTTCATTTTCCACTCTGAATTTTACACAATATGATTTTACCTATAAAAGACAGCACATCTCAGTAAACTCAGGAAATATAAATTTATAATTTCCCTCTTCTCAGAGTCGGCCATACAATACAATTACCATAAGAAGATTGCTTTAAACATGCAATTATAAATATGGCATGATTCTATAAATTATCTGTAATTTATTTATAAATCTTCTGCAAGGGCTAATGTTTAACACATGCACATATTTTTTTTATATTTCCTTTCCCTTCAGTACTGACATATCATTAGATAAATATACTTAATGAGGGTTTATTATGGAAATAAAATAATCTAAACAGTATTGTATGGTCTACTGTATTATGAAAGAGCTATTTTAAAAGCCTATTAAAGTTTCTGCTTGGGCTTGTTCAAGTTCATATGCGTGAGGAATGATAACCTAGAAGAAAATTCCTATTTTGATTATTCAATCAAATACATTCTCCTGTATTATTCAATCAAATCACCTCTTTTCTCTTTCTGCTACTCTCTGTCCCTAAGTCACGGTAAGATAAAGCTCTAAGTCAAGAGAATAATTTCTTCTTCACAACACTGTCAGAGGTATTAAAAAAACTGGGTCATGAGTCAACCTTTTCGTGTACTAGAAAAGTAGAAAAAAAATTTCTTATCAAAAGCTGCTCTAGTTTCTAAGCATCACTTTTTGTTTTGTTTTGGTTTGTTTTTAAAGAAAAGTGTTAGAATTTGTAGCTAGATTTTGCAAGTTGTATACGTCACAGGCACATTAGACATGGTATTGTAATCAATAGTGATAGTCTTTAACCTTGCTGCTGCTGCTGCTGCTAAGTCGCTTCAGTCGTGTCTGACTCTGTGCGACCCCATAGACGGCAGCGCTGCCACCAGGCTCCCCCGTCCCTGGGATTCTCCAGGCAAGAACACTGGAGTGGGTTGCCATTACCTTGCTGACAATGCGATATTTCAATTTTCATTCTGAAAATGGGATTCCCCCAATAAATGAGGCAGAGGACCATTTATGACATTTTTGGATCACAGAAATGGCTTACATATCCAATTCCAATCTATTTGACATAGTTTACCTACCCTACCAAGCTTTCCAAATAAAACAAACATCAATCAAACTAACCCCATGATTTGAGTTCTGGGATCTTATCCTCATCATCGCTGTATCCTTAACACCTAAGTGCACCTTTCACCTACCAGCTGCTAATTGAGATAATGCATACAGAGAGACATAAGAGTGACTTATCGTCAGAAAGACACTAAAACAAACATGAAGGAGGACTCAGAACTGTTTTGTAGAAACCCCACCATATGTACGTACCTACATACACAAATAGAGATGGTCACTGACAGAGAAAGGAACAGGCAATGTTGGGAATGTTGTAGTGTTATAACATAAACGGTGCTTGCTGCTGCTGCTGCTGCTGCTGCTAAGTCGTTTCAGTCATGTCTGACTCTGTGCGACCCCTTAGACAGCAGCCCACCAGGCTCCCCCATCCCTGGGATTCTCCAGGCAAGAACACTGGAGTGGGTTGTCATTTCCTTTTCCAATGCGTGAAAGTGAAAAGTGAAAGTGAAGTCGCTCAGTTGTGTCCGACTCTTAGCGATCCCATGGACTATAGCCCACCAGGCTCCTCCATCCATGGGATTTTCCAGGCAAGAGTACGGGAGTGGGGTGCCATTGCCTTCTCCGAAATGGTGCTTATACATATCTAATTCACAAGGCATCTAATACAGTGACAGCATCTGTACAGGTGACTGTGTTTTTTCCATTTATTTTCCACATGGTCTTTTAAGGATAACCTATGACAATGATCTTCAAGAAAAGTCTCTCCTTTTTATAAAAATCTTTTTAAAGCAAATATTGCATTACTGCCCCTGAAATAAAATCGTACTCAAAATTTCAACTACCTCAACATATAAAAATAGATAAAAACACAAGCAGAAGACCCATTCTACTGGTTTTTCCTTACTCACCACATGTGGTAGCCTCCATGGTAGTGCCCAAGGCCATTACAGAGAACGCTAGGGCCCTAGTTAGAAAAGCAGTGACTCAGATACATAAGAAACGGGTAGTTTTCAACCGTCCCTGACAGACGTATTTATATCAGTGCTCCATGCACTAAACAGATAATGGCATAAATACTATACATGTATGTAGTTTGCAATATATAAGCTTACTATTTTAAGTTTAATATGAATATACACATCTCCTGATCTATACAAAAACATTATTCTTAAACTGCCTGGCAAAGACAAATGAAAAAATAGAAATCATAATTTGGTTCCATACTATGATTGTATAAAACAAGGGGTTATGTATTTTTCTTCTATTGGACATATTTTCAGAATCATGCATGGAGATTTATATATATATATACCCTGTGTCATTTATTACAGTGCCACAAATAACTAGGATTATGCTCATTAGCAAACATTGCTTTTTTTCTGAAGGGGATGCCAGGCAGACATGGCTGAAAGGAAAGTCTTTTTTAGACAGAAGAGACAAACCTGGAAATAGGAATCTCTATGTTGGTCCTGTGACTATTTAATGCAGTGTTTCGTAAGAGAGAGAGAAAGAGAGATCATGCTTTGTGTAACATCTTACAAGCACCACAAAGAAATCTGATGTTCATCTTAACCAGACACAGCTATGATTTTGCCATCTAGTTTCTCAGAAATATTCATTGTATCAGAAGAACTTTCCATGCTAAGGGCCAAATGTGACAGAAGGAAGGAAGGAAAAAATCAACCAGACAGTTCTTAAAAAAAAATCTTTTATCTCACCACTAAGTTTGGACAAGTAACTGACAAGAAGGAACGAGAGCTTTGCATAAGGAATTAAAACTTAGTTGTTAAGTTGCCCTTCAATTTTCTTCGATCCCCGTCTTACCCCATTTTCTCATCTGTGTTGCTTGTGTTGCTGTGCTTGCAGTTGTTTTTCTTATGGATAATTTTTGCCTCTAAATACTGAGAAAGAATAATCAGGTGCCTGAGGAGTGGTGTCTCTGTTCATCTCCCCACACGTGATCGCTTTCTGTCTGCTTTGTCATGGTGTCTCCAGAGCAGACTTCCTCTGCTTCCTTTGTTATCCTTGCCTGATAAATAAACAGAGCAAAATTACCGAACTTATTATGGTAATCGAGAAAAGGAAGCGATCTCTGAGCCTGCCCCCCATCTATTACTCTGCCGCAGCAAAAGTTGGCGAAACCTGTGCTAAACCTCAGTTGCTACTGTAACATCGGCCCCTCTCCTGCACCCTCTTTTATTCCTGCAGCCCCCCACCCTCTGTGATGATTGTTTTCTGTCCATCTTGAGCTGGGTGTCACTTCATTTAGATTTACATCAAGTAGTAAATTAAAATAATCACTCAGCAAACACTCTGAGTTCAGTTTTCCCTTTCAGTCAGGAGTTGCACGAGCTGCTTGAAGCATTCAAGCAGAAAATATTGCTGTCTAGATATTTGTCCTCTGGGTGATAAAGGAGGCATTGTCTTGGGACCCACTCAGGCCTCGGAGCTGCTCGTCGCTGTGCATCACAGCTGTGAAGTGCGCTTTGTTATGTGTCTGAGGACTCGGGTTCAAGACCTTGTTTTTCTTGAAATACCAGACTGATCAGAGCTGCATATGTTCGGGGGAAAGCAGGGGTCGGTGGTTCTCTGTCCACATTTTTACTAGATTATTCTTGGACAGAACTCTGGGAAAATACCCTGCAGCCTGAACCATCCCAAGAGTTTTGCTTTGTTTTAATTCATTTTCTTTCTTTCTGTTTTTTGTATCTCTGTTTCTTTTCATTTTTTTTTTCCCTCCTTCAGATTCTGCGTGGTTACAGTGCTAGAAAATGCTAGATAGAGTTCATCTGCATAAGTCAGAAACAAAGGCTTACAGCTCTGCTCTGAACCCGGTGCCATAATGCACCAAGTTATAAACCTGTTTCTTTGTGTTCTCATAACTGTACATCTACCTGCCTGTTTAGAAAGCAAAATGTGAAGTTCAGTCACCTGGGATGAAATATACAATAGGCTAAAGACTTTTTCACCGTTTGTAAACAATCAGTGGAATTTGAAACAAGAAGTTGATAAAGGCAAATGAATCCGTTTTTTGCTTGGAATGAGAACCTTTTTTTAAAGAAAAGATAAAATTTATCTTTTGAAACTCTCTAAGCCATTGTATTTTTATTACAGCATTTTTGCAGGTACGTTATTGCTATCCAGGTACGTTATTGCTATCAGTGTTTGAAAGAATAAAATATTTGTTGCTTTAAGTAGTGAAAGAAAAATATCAAATGATAAGGAATGTGGTGGTAGGCAGCTAAATGAAAATTGGAATCTGGAATCAGTTCTTTGAATTTTTCCAAATAGTTCCTCATGCTTGGCTAATCGACTGTTGTTATCAATTTTCAGCCAGATATCGGACATTGGGTTGCATTTATATCTAAGCCAAGGTATCTACTTCAAAAGTGATAGTTGATACATTCCTCATGTCTATGTTATGGCTAAATATATACCTTAATTATAAAATTCTCTATTCACACATGGAAAAGGAAGTACCAAAATAGGCAAAAAATCAATATGAAAAAAATGGGATAGACACATATATTTACATACACATACATATGGTTACACACTTGACTTCCTTATGAGTGAGTGATTTCATATTCTTGAATTAAAATGCATTGCATTTTGGGGTGTTTTCACTCAGTGGCAACTGAAGCTGTGGCTGCAAACTCACCCTTTGGAGAGTATGAATCTTCCTAGTAAGGCTCTATCTTCAAGACCCAGAGGTGCCCTTGCACTGGCAATACTAAGCCTTCAAATTGTGCCAAGGCGTGTGAAAATAAATGGAAAGAATCACCACCACAGAGTAAAATTATATATCATTTCAGTCATATATTATGGTTTATGATGTTTTGTGTCTGGCAAGTACCAATTTAGTTCAGAAATACAGGCTAAAGGAACCAAACCAGCATCTTTACTTCTGATTTGCTTGGGCTGCAATCAGAGAAGCTTATATGATGACCTGCTTTAATGGGCTGTAGTCCATGGGGTTGCAAAAGTCAGACATGACTGAGCAAATAACACTGTCATTTTTACCCATGATAGTGAGTGACGCTGAGCAAATTACCTAACTATTCTGGGGATTCAGTTTCTCTACCTGTACAATGGGAATATTATCAATATGCCTTCATTTGGCTGTTAATAAAATTATTTCATGCTTGATGCATATTCAGTGCTTAGAACAGTGTCTGGCACATAGCAAATATTCAACAAATATTTCATTAGTGATAGCGATGGTGGAAATGATGATGATAATCCTCATGATAAGTATAAGAG
>SJYX01008086.1:189671-209312 GCA_006410675.1 Oreotragus oreotragus | reverse complement strand
GGACTGTGAAGAAGGCTGAGCGCCGAAGAATTGATGCTTCTGAACTGTGCTGTTGGAGAAGACTCCTGAGAGTCCCTTGGAACTGCAAGGAGATCCAACCAGTCCATTCTGAAGGAGATCAACCCTGGGATTTCTTTGGAAGGAATGATGCTAAAGCTGAAACTCCAGTACTTTGGCCACCTCATGTGAAGAGTTGACTCATTGGAAAAGACTCTGATGCTGGGAGGGTTTGGGGGCAGGAGGAGAAGGGGACAACAGTGGATGAGATGGCTGGATGGCATCACTGACTTGATGGACATGAGTCTGTGTGAACTCCGAGAGTTGGTGATGGCAGGGAGGCCTGGCACGCTGCGATTCATGGGATCGCAGAGTTGGACAGGACTGAGCGATTGAACTGAACTGAAAGATACAGAAGTTAAGTGTTTGGATTGCTCACCAGGTGTCAAAAGCATGGTATTTTGAATGCTGATTCCAAGAGGTTGTAACATCAAATATTTTCCATAAGATAAAATAAATTATATAACTCACAACTGCATTCAAGCCTAAAACAGATAGCATTAATGACAGCAGGTATCATCCGTTTAAATTTTTCAAATTAGTCAAATGAATTTCTTTCTTAATGAAGATTGCCTTGGGCATTTGCCTCCAGAACTTTTGTCTCTTTCACCACTCTGAGACAGAAGCCCATATATTAAGATTTCCTGGTTGTTGATAAAGCCTGACATCTTTCAGAGTATATAAAACAGTACATATACGTTACTTTGTCAAATTAGATTCAATTGTCACTTTTCTCTGAAGTAACTTCCTAGAAATTTATTTTCATTAAAATTCTAGAGGAATTTTTATTTGTATGAAAAGAGTATTTCTCAGTAGACACACAGGGAAATTTATAAGCAAGAAAATGTGGTTACTTAATAGATTTTTTAATGACAGTTGATTTCAAGAGACAATCTTATCAAATTGTTGCCACATTCATTTCTCCCCATTTTCAAAAGCTTGCATTATTTTTGTTTCATGTATAGCCAACTCCTTGATTAAAGTTTTATTGTACATTACATTTTAATAAGGAAAAGAAATAGTGTTATAAAGAGAATATTTATGATGACCTCTAAGCTTTTAAGTTCTCATAATGCCTATAATGATGAAATACAAAGTGTCTAGGCATACGAATTACCCTAACTCAGCTCTTGTCATATGATCTTTTGTCCTTGTCACCCTTCTGGCTGAGACAAGGGAAAAAATAAATTGTGAGAAAAAAATATTCGTAGTGTAATCCCTTTAAATATACATTATTACAAAAGGACTGGGGTTTAAAAGTACTCAATAGGGACTAATAGGAAGGACAGATTATATTGTTTAAATTTAGATCATATTTTATTTTGTTACTTGAACCCATACCTTTACTTGTGAGTATACTGGCCAACACAACTGAATCTAATGTAAAATAGGAGTTAGAATAAGATGTGAATTTTTGATCCATGGTATGATGTGGTTAGAGTAAAAACTGATGTCTTATTGAGATCCATTGTTAATGGAGATTTTACAAAAAAAAATCTCCATTTTATAGAGATTTCTGGAACAAAGACATGAATACCCAAAACCTTGATTCCTGGATGCAAGAGAAGCAGCATTATGAAGCTGGGAATCAGATTAGCTTCTCTCTCAACTGACCAGAGTTCATTGGCTTAGTAGAGATAAAAGAAGACAGAGGTATATATATTAGGGGAATGAGATAATTACCGTCTCCAGCATTTTACCACAGTAGCTTTGTCCAAGTGATAATTTTATATTCATTCAATTGCTCTGTTGCCCGCCAGGGAACAACTGTAGCCTTCCAGGCTCTTCTGTCCATGAGATTTCCCAGGCACGAATACTGGAGTGGGTTGCCATTTCCTTCTCCAGGGCATCTGCCTGATCCAGGGATCAAACCCGGGTCTCCTTTATTGCAGACAGATTTTTTATTGACTGAGCTACCAGATAGGCATTGCTAATTTAATTGGGCTCAGCTATATACAAACATTCACTGAACATATATACTAATGGATAGGTTTCTTAGACCCCAGAGCAGAGATAGGAGCTCTAAGTCTCTAGAGAAGTTCTTGTTTCCTTGTGGTCAGTGAACGCGTGCTGGTCAGTCTCTCTATATTTAAAGTGTGTGTATGTGTTAATTTCCTGTAACTGGGGTATTAGTAAGACTGTGTTTGCTCTGGAATCTCAGTTTGAATATGGATGCATATCATCTGTCTGGCTATGATGTAATATTGGTTTCCCATCTGGCTATTTTTTTTTCCCTCTCTGTACAATTTTACCACCTGTAACACACTAGTTACAATATAAAGGGGATGAATTAGGGTATGGGAACTTCACTATGTCTTATCTTTTCAAAAATGTAAAGAATTAGATACCCAGAGGAACTAAACTGGCAAAGCACAAAAGCACAGACACAAGCCTGCATGTACACACTGATAAAAACTCTGACTACCATTATAAAAATTGGTCATTATTATTAAAAATAAGAATTTCAGTTAACTAACAACCTCATAAAGAAATTAAAATCACAAGGCCCAAACTGGGTGAAAATACTTTCAACATCTATTAATCAACAAAAGAAGAGTGTACAGAATACATAAAGAATACTGTAATATCAATAAGGAAGGGAATGATAACATGAATAAATGAACAAAATTATGAACAAGCCTTTAAGAGAAGAAATATTGATTGCCAACAAATAATTAAAGTTCAACCTCATTAACAAAATGACTGCACAGAAGATTGATATGTAAACATCAATTGCTATTAGTTCAGTTCAGTTGCTCAGTCTAGTCCAACTCTTTATGATCCCATGGACTGCAGCATGCCAGGCTTCCATGTCCAACACCAACCCAGAGCCTGCTCAAACTCATGTCCCTTGAGTCAGTGATGCCATCCAACCATCTCATCCTGTCGTCCCCTTCTCTTCCTGCCTTCAATCTTTCCCAGCATCAGTGTCTTTTCCAATGAGTCAGCTCTTCGCATCAGGTGGCCAAAGTATTGGAGTTTCAGCTTCAGCATCAGTCTTTCCAATGAATATTTGAGACTGAATTCCTTTAGGATGGAGTTTCAGCTTCAGGATCAGTCCTTCCAATGAATATTTGGGACTGGATCTCCTTGCTGTCCAAGGGACTCTCAAGAATCTTCTGCAACACCACTGTTCAAAAGCAACAATTCTTCAGTGCTCAGCGTTCTTTATGGTCCAACTCACATCCAGGATTTCTGTACAAAGATGTTTACTTTGATAGTATTCTTTCAACTTTACTTTATCACATGAATGCCCATTTTCATCATAAAAACACACAAAATCTTCTACACTATGTCCTTAATATAAATTAACGTAGGGCTTCCCCGGTGGCTCAGTCAGTAGAGAATCTGCCTGCAATGTGGGAGACCTGGGTTCCGTCCCTGGGTTGGGAAGATCCCCTGGAGGAGGACATGGCAACCTACTCCAGTATTCTTGCCTGGAGAATCCCTATGGACATAGGAGCCTGGCGTGTTACAATCCATGGGGTGACAAGGAGTCAGACATGACTGAGCAACTAAGCTCACACACATAAATTAATAAAAATATTATGTAAATGTAATAGAAAAGGGGGGAATTAGGTTAACAAGAAGCTAAAAAAGTGAAAAATTCAAAATACGTGGGGCTGGGCTACTCTGGTAGCTTAGTGATAAAGAATCTGCCTGCCAGTGCAGGAGACACAGGTTCGATCCCTGACCTGGGAAGATCCCACATCCCGATATCGAGCAACTAATCCTGTATGCCACAACTACTGAGCCTGTGTTCTAGAGCTCAGGGGCTGCAACTACTGAACCCTGTGTGCCGAGAGGCTGTGCTCTGCAACAAGAGAAGCCATGGCAATGGGCAATGAGAAGCCCATGCACCAGAGCTAGAGAGTAGCCCCTGCTTGCTGCAACGAGAGAAAAATCCTCACAGCAATGAAGACAAGACCTAGCACAGCCAAAAATAAATAAATAAAATTATTAATTAAATGCATAGGACTATATCTGAAACAACAGTTGATAAAATTTGAAGGCAAAATCTAAAAAGAGAATTCAGAAGAGGTCATTCTGCCAGTGATATGATTATATTTACAGCACTCTGATGTTCTAATTTGATCCATAAATAGACCTTAAATATACAGAGGAGTGCATTGTTAGCAGCATATTCCTTAAATTATCTTCTATGAGACTTGGGTAGAAACTACAAATTATACATCTATAGTACTCCCATAGTGAGAGTTTAAATTGCAGTAATAATATTGCTGATTAAGGTCATTTATCTAAGTTCTGGAAATCTGGCGAGCAGGGACAGACTTTGCATTACTGAAATTAAAGTGTGCTCTCATCCGGTACTCTCATGGAACTAAAAATGCAGTTTATCTTCGCGTCGAGTTTGGCTGAACCAAAGTCGGCCAGTAAAAGATTTCCTCAAGAAAGTGTCTTAGTTACCAGCCCCCAGGACCAATCCTGTATTCAACTGCAAATTCTCAACACAGATTATAGCAGAAACAATTTTGACCTAAAGACAAACCCACTCAAAGCAGGTGTTACCAGCTATCCTCCAAGACTAGACGAAACTTTAGCAGTGATCCAGCAGAGAGAGTATCACATTTAAAGCAAGCAGCTTTCCTGACGGGCAAGCCAGAATGACTCAGTTGTATAATGTACCCTTGGCACTTGATTTAATCTACTGCAGAGTTAGTTAGTATTGATATTTTATGTTGGGGAATATTTTCAAAACAGATTTTTTCTTTTCTTTCCACAGTTAATTTTGAGTGCTGTCTTCTGACAAGTGTTAGAAAGTAGAGTGTTTTGTATCTCAGAGCCAGTTCCTGTTTAAGATAATATGTCTCTGTTCAATGACATCTTCTGTAGGTATACAAAGGCATATAGATGCTGGCTTGATGGAGGGCAGAGACTAGGATTTCAACTTCTGTCTCTTCAAAAAGTAAGTGAAAACCTTATATAAAAAGATATAGATGCTTTATCAAATATTTATATTAATGCTGGCAGAAATTACTAGTTATACAAGGGGTAATTTTGTTACTGTAGATAGAGTTTCCAGATGCAGAAAATAAAAATACAGGTTGTCCAGTTAAATTTGCATTTCATATTATCAACAATTAATTACTTGGCATAAATATGATCTAAGAATCAAATATTGCTCAGGACATTAAAATATTATTTGTTGTTAGACTGACATTCACATTTAACATCGAGTCTTATGTTGGGGGATAGGGGACTGGAATCCCTTCATAAATGGAGAAATCATATAAAAAGCTTAGTTATTTGGTCTTAGCTTTAAGAGGCTCAATGTTGCCAAATACTTGTGCATCTATTAGAGGGACCAGGGGAAAACAAGAAAGCCAACCAGAGGAGATAAAAATGAAACCAAATGCTTCTCTCAAACTTTAACATGAACAAGAATCACTGAAGATCTTGTTAAAATCTCTAATAAATTGCTGTTTTGAATAACTGCATCTCACACTGGGGGCAGGAGCAAAGCTTTCTGTTCTGAGAAGGCCAGGAGTTCCGAGGTGGTAGTGGTAACCCTGCTCTCCTGAAAAGTTGGCATGGATCATTTTTCAAGTTCAGGGATGAAGATGTTCCTATTCGAACTGGCCAGGCTCTGTAGTGGGAAGTACCTTTGATTTCCTCATCCAACCATTTCTACAAGGTGCTAAGATACCCCAGGTTTTAGCCTTGTAGAGATGAGGTGGTGGAAATTCCAACCACAGTGGGCCAGTACCAGCAGGTTCAAGACCTCAGGGAAGAATGCTTGCTGGGTCTCTCATAAGGAGACAGAAAAGAAAATGAGGCAAACACTTTTACCAGGGTGAAACATCTCACAAATAATGCAGAGTCTCTTCATTGGAAATCACCTACTCTTTCTGGAGACCATGTCCAGGGCATTGTGGTGGAGCTGAATAATCCCGCCTACTCTTCCCATTTGCCAGTCCCAGATGATCACACTACTGCTGAGGGCACCAGCCCCAGGAGCTCTCAGTTACAGCGAGCAGCCTCATCTCTACTTTGTGCACCAGAGCTATTGTGCCCTCGCCCACATTTTCCGATTCACAGTCAGAGAAGCCCACTGGTCCTCCCTACTTTCTCTGCAATTTATTTTCCTTCTTGTGGCCACCCTAGTTTAACGCCTTAAATGTGGAACTTGAAAAAGGTTTGGTTCCTGCCCTTTAGGAAAACCATGGGCCCCTCAGGCAAATCAATTTGCCTTATCTCTACAGCCCAGAGCTACGAAAACAGATGCTGATATAGCATTTGCCAAGTTACTTGCAAATGTGTCATTTAAATATAGCACAATATAAAAATAAAAATCTTTATGCATTGTGCTGCTCAATAACCTCCAGAGGACAAAGATCAGATTCAATGGATGAAAAAATTAGTAAAGTAAAATTGTACCCTTTGCACATAATTTTAAAGTTGGTAAGATCAAGACATAATTGCGAATATTTAAGATAAAATATCTCATACTAATAAGATGATATAGAATGAAAATGTCAAAGAAAAGAATTTTTAAAAATACGAGAAAATGTTTTCTAAAAATCTTCAAGAGCATAAACCAAAAGGCAGGAAGCAAACACAATAAATCTAGGATACGTCAAAATCGAGGATCTCTCATTGGAATGATGCAAAAGTAATTAAGACAAAGCATGGAAGAGGAATGGGATGGGTGGGAATGGGTTGGATCAAGATTTTCTCCACATTAACTTGTTTTATATTATTTTCATTTTTGAACTATGTGAATTTATTACACATTCAAAATGGAATAAACATTTAAAAATTGAAAAAAAAAAAGCACCTTGCTTAATGAAAAGAGCATGGACAAAGTTAATGGAAACCTGCAATGAGATACATGCTAGAATTCTGAAAAACATCTGACAAAATTCTATGACTCACAAATTTTACTCCTAGGCATAAATCCCCTTCCCCATTCTTATATAAATTCATAAAACCTGTATGTTGTTAGTACTTAGACACGTCTGTCACACAGTTAATATTGTTTGATATTATTTGTTGAAGAAAGTAATGTTAATGCTGGCAGGGCACTGGAACTCCTTTGAGTAGCCATCATTTTGTTGTTCTTAAGTCACCAACTCATGTCTGACTCTGCAACCCCTTGGACTGCAGCCTGCCAGGCTCCTCTGTCCCTGGGATTTTCCAGGCAAAAATACTGGAGTAGGCTGCTATTTCCTTCTCCAGGGAATCTAAAAATTGTACCCTTTGCACATAATTTTAAAGTTGGTAAGATCAAGACATAATTGGGAATATTTAAGATAAAATATCTCATACTAATAAGATGATATAGAATGAAAATGTCAAAGAAAAGAATTTTTAAAAATACGAGAAAATGTTTTCTAAAAATCTTCAAGAGCATAAACCAAAAGGCAGGAAGCAAACACAATAAATCTAGGATACGTCAAAATCAAGGATCTCTCATTGGAATGATGCAAAAGTAATTAAGACAAAGCATGGAAGAGGAATGGGATGGGTGGGAATGGGTTGGATCAAGATTTTCTCCACATTAACTTGTTTTATATTATTTTCATTTTTGAACTATGTGAATTTATTACACATTCAAAATGGAATAAACATTTAAAAATTGAAAAAAAAAAAGCACCTTGCTTAATGAAAAGAGCATGGACAAAGTTAATGGAAACCTGCAATGAGATACATGCTAGAATTCTGAAAAACATCTGACAAAATTCTATGACTCACAAATTTTACTCCTAGGCATAAATCCCCTTCCCCATTCTTATATAAATTCATAAAACCTGTATGTTGTTAGTACTTAGACACGTCTGTCACACAGTTAATATTGTTTGATATTATTTGTTGAAGAAAGTAATGTTAATGCTGGCAGGGCACTGGAACTCCTTTGAGTAGCCATCATTTTGTTGTTCTTCAGTCACCAACTCATGTCTGACTCTGCAACCCCTTGGACTGCAGCCTGCCAGGCTCCTCTGTCCCTGGGATTTTCCAGGCAAAAATACTGGAGTAGGCTGCTATTTCCTTCTCCAGGGAATCTTCCTGACCCAGGGATTGAACCCATGTCTCCTGCATTGGCAGGTGCATTCTTTACTGCTGAACCAGCATTTTTAAGAGGATAAATAGTTAAAATGCAGTGGATTTCCATGACTGAGTATTTTATAGCATATAGATGTGTGCTTAAAACCTAGAATGGGTGTTAAAATGATAATATTTGTGATATAAAGAAAAGAAAAATAATGAAATATAATTAAATGCCATTTATACTAATTAAAAATAAATTAACCACAAACAAAACAGTTTTCAAGAAAATATTCATATAAAAACTCCCAAAAGTATAATTATAAAGAAAAATATATACATATTAAACAAAATGTAATGTTATCTATAATGAGGGTGAAAGAAAAAAAAAGAAGAAAAGAGGAAGAGGAGGGGAGAGGGAGGGAGGAACAAGAACAAAGGAAGGGAAGAAAGAAAAGAAAAAAGAAAGTACATCATAGCCATGAATCAAAAAAGTATGATCAACTGAATCCTCTTTATTCAAAGTTTAGGGGGAAAATCTGATAGATTAAAGATGGTCACAGATACTTGGCTATTCCTTCCTTTGAGATAGATATAAAGTCTAAGGACTTCCCTGGTGGCTCAGAGGTTAAAGCGTCTGCCTCCAATGCGGGAGACCTGGGTTCGATCCCTGGGTCAGGAAGATCCCCTGGAGAAGGAAATGGCAACCTACTCCAGTATTCTTGCTTGGAGAATCCCATGGACTGAGGAGCTTGGTGGGCTGCATTCCACGGGGTCACAAAGAGTCGGACACGACTGAGTGACTTTACTTACTTACTTATAAAGTCTAAACTCTTTCTCCTTGATTCTGTTTGCTTTAATGACAGAATGTAGCTGAAGAGACATTCTGGGATTCTCAAGCCTCTCATGAGAATTCCTGCACCTCTGCCCAGGCCTTTTGAAACATTTACTCAAAGGGAAGTCAGCTTATTTGACAGTTATCTGAGTACCTTTAGACTATTATACTGGAAAGGCCATTGATAAGCTTCAGCTGAAGCTCTGATACTTTGGTTGCTTAATGTGAAGGGAGACTCATTAGAAAAGACCCTGATGCTGGAAAAGATGGAGGGAAGGATAAAAGGGGGGCAACAGAGGATGAGATGGCATCATTGACTCAATAGACATGAGTTTGAGCAAACTCTGGAAGATGGTTAAGGACAGGTTGTATGCAGTCCATGGGGTTTCAAAAGTGTTGGGCATGATTGAGTGACTGAACAAACAAGCACCTCAGTTGACCATCGTACTCAGACCAGCCTTTTCACCATCATAGCAAGGTGCCAGATATGCAGGAAAAGCCATCATGGACTCCCCAGACCAACCTGCATTATGGTTGAATACTACTGAGCAACTTCAGTCAGTGCCACGTTCAGCAGAGGAATCACCCTGTTGAGCCCTGCCTGCACTTCTGATCCACAGAATCATGAGATATAATAAAATGTTCTGTTTTAAGCTATGAAGTTTGGGGATAACTTATCCCCTGGAGAAGGAAATGGCAATCCACTCCAGCACTCTTGCCTGGAAAATCCCATGGACAGAGGAGCCTGATAGGCTACAGTTCATGGGGTCGCAAAGAGTCGGACACGACTGAGCGACTTCACTTTCACAAAGCAGTAACAGAAAGCAAGAATCAGCACAAACAAACTGATCATAAAAACTGACTACCAATGTTGGCTTCTCAAGTAGTGCAGTGGTAAAGAATCTGCCTGCCAATGCAGGAGATACAGGAGACGTGAGCTCAATCCCTGGGTTGGGAAGACCTCCTGGAGTAGAAAATGGCAACTCAGTATTCCTGACTGGAAAATCCTATGGACAGAGGACCCTGGCGGGCTACATTCCATGGGGTTGCAAAAGGTTGGACATGGCTGAGTACACATGCACACCACCAATTAAAGTCTAGGTCTCAAGAATAAAATTATGAAGGCTGAAAGACAAAGATAAACAAAACACTATTAAAAATTCTGAAACTGCTTCCTACCCTGAGTCAGAGGTCTTTCAAACTAAGACTGCCACAATATCCAGTTACATGCCTACTTAATTTTTTCCTAGTCTGAGAGCAAGGTTCTCATCCTCTTTATTTTTGGCTCTTGCCCCCTGATTCTTACCCTATATTTAAAAGACCTGAGTCAATGGATTGTATCCCTCCTTAGTGAGGCTTCTGAATTATCCTGTTTATATCAACATAATCAGGGAGCAGAAAATGGTCTCATATTTCAAAAGAAGTAGGAAAGCTCGTTGTTTCAGAAGAATACAGAGAGTTAGAATTGAACTTCAGTTCAGTTCAGTTCAGTCACTCAGTCGTGTCCGACTCTTTGTGACCCCGTGGACTGCAGCCCACCAAGCTCCTCAGTCCATGGGATTCTCCAAGCAAGAATACTGGAGTGGGTTGCCATTTCCTTCTCCAGGGGATCTTCCAGCAAAAGGTTGGACATGGCTGAGTACACATGCACGCCACCAATTAAAGTCTAGGTCTCAAGAATAAAATTATGAAGGCTGAAAGACAAAGATAAACAAAACACTATTAAAAATTCTGAAACTGCTTCCTACCCTGAGTCAGAGCTCTTTCAAACTAAGACTGCCACAATATCCAGTTACATGCCTACTTAATTTTTTCCTAGTCTGAGAGCAAGGTTCTCATCCTCTTTATTTTTGGCTCTTGCCCCCTGATTCTTACCCTATATTTAAAAGACCTGAGTCAATGGATTGTATCCCTCCTTAGTGAGGCTTCTGAATTATCCTGTTTATATCAACATAATCAGGGAGCAGAAAATGGTCTCATATTTCAAAAGAAGTAGGAAAGCTCGTTGTTTCAGAAGAATACAGAGAGTTAGAATTGAACTTCAGTTCAGTTCAGTTCAGTCACTCAGTCGTGTCCGACTCTTTGTGACCCCATGAATCGCAGCACGCCAGGCCTCCCTATCCATCACCATCTCCCGGAGTTCACTCAGACTCACGTCCATCGAGTCCGTGATGCATCCAGCCATCTCATCCTCGGTCGTCCCCTTCTCCTCCTGCCCCCAATCCCTCCCAGCATCAGAGTCTTTTCCAATGAGTCAACTCTTCGCATGAGGTGGCCAAAGTACTGGAGTTTCAGCTTCAGCATCATTCCTTCCAAAGAAAACCCAGGGTTGATCTTCAGAATGGACTGGTTGGATCTCCTTGCAGTCCAAGGGACTCTCAAGAGTCTTCTCCAACACCACAGTTCAAAAGCATCGATTCTTCGGTGCTCAGCTTTCTTCACAGTCCAACTTTCACATCCATACATGACCACAGGAAAAACCATAGCCTTGACTAGGCGGACCTTAGTCAGCAAAGTAATGTCTCTGCTTTTGAATATACTATCCAGGTTGGTCATAACTTTTCTTCCAAGGAGTAAGCGTCTTTTAATTTCATGGCTGCAGTCACCATCTGCAGTGATTTTGGAGCCCAAAAAAATAAAGTCTGACACTGTTTCCACTGTTTCCCCATCTATTTCCCATGAAGTGATGGGACCAGATGCCATGATCTTCGTTTTCTGAATGTTGAGCTTTAAGCCAACTTTTTCACTCTCCTCCTTCACTTTCATCAAGAGGCTTTTTAGCTCCTCCTCACTTTCTGCCATAAGGGTGGTGTCATCAGCATATCTGAGGTTATTGATATTTCTCCCGGCAATCTTGATTCCAGCTTGTGTTTCTTCCAGTCCAGCGTTTCTCATGATGTACTCTGCATAGAAGTTAAATAAGCAGGGAGACAATATACAACCTTGATGTACTCCTTTTCCTATTTGGAACCAGTCTGTTGTTTCATGTGCAGTTCTAACTGTTGCTTCCTGACCTGCATACAGATTTCTCAAGAGGCAGGTTAGGTGGTCTGGTATTCCCATCTCTTGAAGAATTGAACTTAGAGATTATCATTTTTAGCTACTAATTTAAATAAAAATATTCAATACCTGAGAAACCGTCACTTTCCCAACATAAAAACAAATCTACATGTTTAGATATTAAATTCAAATTCAAGGTTTCTAATTTGCCTTTAAAGCTAGAGTCCTAGATCTGAGGTCCTAGAATCCTACATGCCCTTGAAATCCATAAGTAGGAATCAAAGCTTCCATGAATTCCAAACCTGTATGAACAAAGTTATATATTTATGTATCCAACTGGGAATAGTTTTATAGACTTCATAAATTCTCAAAGCAGTCTGTGATCTCTGCCCAGAAATGTATCTTATATAAAAGAAAGTGTCATTTTATTTTATATTTTGTCACATATATGTTATTTATCAACAATATTATAAGTAATAACCTTTTTATAAATAATAGAATACACACATATTTATATATAAAATCCTTGGCTAGTGCATCCTTTTATTATTGTCTTCAGATATTTTTTATTTATAATTTGTTAAGTCCTTAGTATGCTTCAGATACAGTTCAATATCTATATGTAATTTATCTCATTATTGCTCACAAAAATGGAATATGTGAGATAAATGAGATGTCAAAATGAGATTCTGTGTGGTAAATATTATAAAATTCCCACTTTATAGATGCAGAAGCTGAGGGATAAAGAGATTATATTACTAGTAAAGTTATAAGTTGTGTAAGCTTACATAGCTACTTCTGGAATATTATTTACTTCTGTATACCTGGTTTGTATTGTTTGATCAAAAATATTGAAATGTTTTCTCTATTAATGTTTTAATTTACAGAGAAATTGAAAGAATGAGAAGAAATAAAATTTATTGGTTATATTTAACTTAAAAAAAATTAAAAGATGGTAGAATAAAAGAAGCTGGAAGCAAGTATGGGAAAATAGGGGTCACTTGGCAAGGATCATGGATTAGGAGAAAGAAAGAAAGGCTGACAATGAAAACATCATCGAAGCTCCACCAGTGGGAAACAGCTACTATTGTTTCAAGTCTGTCTTATCCAGATTTGGTACCCTTCATCATGATGGAGTCAAGCTGGCTCCTGAGTTACAACCCTAGGGTATCTTTCCTTTCTTCCATTTCCACTCCTCCCTGGCCTAAAATCACCTACTTTAGACCTCAGCATTCCCTCTCGTCTTACATTACTTGGGCAAATCTTAAGCAAAATACATTTTTGACGCTAGTGGCTAATACCTTTTCCCTAAGATGGTTCTCCACTTACTGTCTTTCCCACCTACATAATAAGGATTTTCCTAAGAGAGACCAAAAAATACCAGAAGAAAATGGGAAACCAAAACATCAAGTGACTGGAAAATATTCTACAGGTAAAAACCATCCTTTCAATGTTAGTGCCCCTAGGAGTCTGATTTGGGATGAAACTAGCAATCAAATTTAGAATCTTAGATGACACAGGACTGTGCAGATAAATATCTGGGTTTTAGTACCAGAGTGAGATGATATCTGGAAGTAGAAGTAAAGAAAGAGCCTTTTTCAACCTCTCTGGTCTATACCTAGGACAGGCTAGACTGGCTGCTGAAAGAAAAGAAAGCTGTGGAGATAGAGTGAAGAAGGTTTACCATTGGGAACACTAGTATTTTTACAAGTAAAATGCAGTTTTTATGGAATGACTTGTATTAGACCATGCATTTTTAGTTTTTCCCACATACCCACCAACCTTCTCTATTGCTCTTTACTGACATCCATGATAAAAAAGACTTCTGTGAGCACATTATGGCATCTGACACAAACATTTACAGACAATGTCCCTATGGTACAAGCAGTTGGAAGCCTGCCAAGAAGCCCATCCCTCACTGCTTTCCTTCTTGCTCACTGCTTTGTTAATAAAATACAGTGATTCTAAACAGGAGAAAGTCAAATGAAAGAAAACACAGCTGAGTAGATGCTAGAGTAGAGATTTCCATGAAGTGACTCTGAACCAGTCAGTTATCAATATGGCAGCCACATTCTCTTAGGCACTGACAATCCACATCAACAGTGACTACACCATATAAGGACTTTCCTGGTGGCTTGGAGGTACAAAAAATGCCTGCCAATGCAGGAGACACGGGTTCAATTTTTGGGTCAGGGAGATCCCTGGAGAAGGAAATGGCAACCTATTCCAGGAATACTCCTGTGTTCTTGCCTGGGAAATCCCATGAACAGAGGAGCCTGGTGAGCTAAGTTCCATGGGGTAGCAAAATAATTGGACATGAGGGGCTTCCCTGGTGGCTCAGAGGTTAAAGCATCTGCCTCTAATGCGGGAGATCTGGGTTTGATCCCTGGGTTGGGAAGATCCCCTGGAGAAGGAAATGGCAATCCACTCCAGTATTCTTGCCTGGAGAATTCCATGGATGGAGAAGCCTAGTAGGTTACAGTCCACGGGGTCGCAGAGTCGGACACGACTGAGCGACTTCACCTTAGAGGCTAAACACCTACTACTACTACTGCACCATAGTAATGCTGCTTCTGATAAAATTACGCAAAAAGCCTATTTGTTAAACAGGTATCCTGCCTTTTCAGAAATCGTTTCCCCTTTCCTTTGGAAAGCCCTCCCCATGTCTCCTTTTCATCCTGGCCAGTATCCATTGTTCAGCATTCATTCCTTTCAACAAATTGATGCAAAGCTCTCTTCACTCAAACCACAATTCAATTCAGTTTGGTCACTCAGTCATGTATGATTCTACAGCCCCATGGGCACAGCATGACAGGCTTTCCTGTCCATCACCAACACCCGGGGTTTACCCAAAATCATATCCATTGACTCCGTGATGCCATCCAGTCATCTCATCCTCTGTATTCCCCTTCTCTTCCCACCTTTAATCTTTCCCAGCATCAGGGTCTTTCCAAATGAGTCAGTTCTTAGCATCATGTGGCCAAAGTACTGGGGTTTCAGCTTCAGTCCTTCCAGTGAATCATCAGGACTGATTTCCTTTAGGATGGACTGGTTGGATCTCCTTGCCATTGAAGGGATTCTCAAGAGTCTTCTCCAAAACCACAGTTCAAAAGCACCAATTCTTTGATGCTCAGCTTTCTTTATAGTCCAACTCTCACATCCATATATGACTACTGGAAAAACCATAGCTTTGACTAGATAGACTTTTCTTGGCAAAGTAATATCTCTGCTTTTTAATATGCTATCTAGGTTGGTCATAGCTTTCCTTCCAAGGAGCAAGTGTCTTTAAATTTCATGGCAGCACTCACCATACCCNGCTTTCTTTATAGTCCAACTCTCACATCCATATATGACTACTGGAAAAACCATAGCTTTGACTAGATAGACTTTTCTTGGCAAAGTAATATCTCTGCTTTTTAATATGCTATCTAGGTTGGTCATAGCTTTCCTTCCAAGGAGCAAGTGTCTTTAAATTTCATGGCAGCACTCACCATACCCAGGGATTTTGGAGCCCTCTCAAAACAGTCTGTCACTATTTCCACTGTTTCCCCATCTATTTGCCATGAAGTGATGGGAACAGATGCCATGATATAAGTTTTCTGATAGTTGAATTTTAAGACAACTTCTTCACTTTCATTTTTCACCTTCGAGAGGCTCTTTAGTTTTCTTCACTTTCTGCCATAAGTGTGGTGTCATCTGCATATCTGAGGTTATTGATATTCCTCCCAGCAATCTTGATTCTAGCTTGTGCTTCATCCAGCCTGGCAATTCACATGATGAACTCTGCATGTAAGTTAAATAAACTGGGTGACAATATACAGCCTTGACATACTCCTTTTCCTATTTGGAATCAGTCTTTTGTTCCATGTCCAGTTCTAATGTTGCTTTTTGACCTGCATTTCTCAGATTTCTCAAGAGGCAGGTCAGGTGGTCTGGTATTCCCATCTCTTTCAGAATTTTCCACAGTTTATTGTGATCCACACAGTCAAAGGCTTTGGCATAGTCAATAAAGCAGAAATAGATGTTTTTCTGGAACTCTCTTGCTTTTTCCATGATCCAGCGGATGTTGGCAATTTGATCTCTGGTTCCTCTGCCTGTTCTAAAACCAGCTTGAACATCAGGGAGTTCACGGTTCACATATTGCTGAAGCCTGGCTTGGAGAATTTTGAGCATTACTTTACTAGCGTGTGAGATGAGTGCAATTGTGCGGTAGTTTGAGCATTCTTTGGCATTGCCTTTCTTTGGGATTGGAATGAAAACTGACCTTTTCCAGTCCTGTGGCCACTGCTGAGTTTTCCAAATTTGCTGGCATATTGAGTGCAGCACTTTCACAGCATCATCTTTCAGGATTTGAAACAGCTCAACTGGAATTCCATCACCTCCACTAGCTTTGCTCATAGTGATGCTCCCTAAGGCCCACTTGACTTCACATTCCAGTATGTCTGGCTTTAGATGAGTGATCACACCATTGTGGTTATCAGGGTCATGAAAATCTTTTTTGTATAGTTCTTCTGTGAATTCTTGCCACCCCTTCTTAATATTATCTGCTTCTGTTAGGTTCATACCATTTCTGTCCTTTAATGAGCCCATCTTTGCATGAAATGTTCCCTTGGTATCTCTAATTTTCTTGAAGAGATCTCTAGTCTTTACCATTCTGTTGTTTTCCTCTATTTCTTTGCATTGATCGCTGAGGAAGGCTTTCTTATCTCTCCTTGCTATTCTTTGGAACTCTGCATTCAGATGCTTATATCTTTGCTTTTCTCCTTTGCCCTTCACTTCTCTTCTTTTCACAGCTATTTGTAAGGCCTCCTCAGACAACCATTTTGCCTTTTTGCATTTCCTTTTCTTGGGGATGTTCTTGATACTGCCTCCTGTACAATGTCAAGAACCTCTATCCATAGTTTTTAGTTCTTCAGGAACTCTATGAGATCTAATCCCTTGAATCTATTTGTCACTTCCACTGTATAATTGTGAGGGATTTGATTTAGGTTATATCTGAAAAGTCTAGTGGCTTCCCCTACTTTCTTCAATTTAAGTCTGAATTTGGCAATAATTGACAATAATAATTGGCAGTAATAATAATGAATTGGCAATAATAATAATGATCTGAGCCACAGTCAGCTCCTGGTCTTATTTCTGTTGACTGTATAGAGCATCTCTATGTTTGGCTGCAAAGAATATAATCAGTCTGATTTCAGTATTGACCATCTGGTGATGTCCATGTGTAGAGTCTTCTCTTGTGTTGTTGGAAGAGGGTGTTTGTTATGACCAGTGTGTTCTCTTGACAAAACTCTATTAGTCTTTGTCCTGCTTCATTCTGTACTCCCAGGCCAAATTTGCCTGTTACTCCAGGTATTTCTTGACTTTCTACTTTTAAATTCCAGTCCCCTATAATGAAAAGGACATTTTTTGGGGGGTGTTAGTTCTAGAAGGTCTTGTAGGTGTTCATAGAACTTTTCAACTAAGCTTCTTCAGCATTGCTGGAGCTTCTTGGATACTATGATATTGAATGGTTTGCCTTGAAAATAAAGCACACTGGATAAAAACAATTGCTAAAAGTAAAACTCTTATTTTCTAGACAATTTGTGTGCTATGCTAAAGAAGATCTACTTTTAAGGGCATTGGATTGTAAATTATTAGAATGCTCAGCTAATCTGACATTAGAGTTGCATATTTGATAGGCAAGTATGTGGCTATGATTTTTCTTGGTTGCTTTTTTGTTTTATTTTTGTAAGGAATTGTTCGAAGACCCCTAATTGAGCACATCTGGAAAGTTTAAACTACATGATAGATCATTATTGGATCTAGGAAAGACTGTGTTTCCTTTCTAGTTCTCTAAAAGTTATCCTTGACTACTCACTTTCAAAAGATTATATTTAACTAGGTAACTACAGAATTAAACTTATATTTTATGTAAAATAGCAAAAGATCATGATAACATAGGAATTAGGCAAAGATGACCCTCCAGAACACTTAATCCAGGGGCCTTAGCCTGAGAGTATTAGAAATAAAAAATCTGCAATATGTAACCAAGTGACAACCAATCTATTTATGATGTGACTATTGCTGACTGTTGGAGTGATTCCGTCAAGAATTGGAATTGAAATGAGATGTAACTGACTATATAATCTTTAAGGTGTTCAGTTTTAAGTTAAATAATGAAATTAGGGAACTCTGAAGATGATAAGATGAAAGTAGGTATGATAAAATCTCTGTATGCACCTGAATCATGTTTGATTCATATTTAATGTTTTTACATCAAACAAAAACTCTCAGCCAACTCCTGACAGTAAAAACCGACACGTCTTACACAAGGGTTCTCGACCATTTGTACCAGATTAAAAACAATGATTTTTACTTTGACTGTTGGAACAAGTCATAAGGATATGAATATTAATTATGATCCATCCAATACTGCTGGGGTAGAATTTTCTAATTGGAAACTTCAGAATAATGAATTGGTTGCATACACACACACATCCATTAGACAATGGCTATATGACACTTAGTTGGAGCAGCGAGCAAAAACTAATGCCTGAATAATTTTGGTATCTAAACCCTAGAAGCTAGTGATTATTTTGTGAACAGATCTTTACTAGAACTTGCTACATTTATTCACTCTAGAAATACTTTGAACTTGCCCAGATTTGATAATAATAAAATTATACAAGGGATTAGTTATCTGAAATAGTTGTGAATTGCTAATCAAAGATTCTGAAATAAAATGATCCATGCTTACTGTTCAAATTCATTATTTTGGTAAGTTTCAATAAACATTATTTAATCACCTATTTATTAATTTTATGAACCATGAATACAATGTAAGACACTTGGCAAGAATTACTGTATTGGGAATGGATATAATCATATTAATAGCTTTAAAATAAGAAATTTTATGGTTGAAACTTTTATTTATGCCCCATGGATAAAGATGATAATATTTAACATAATGAGAGTTATCTGCTCATGTTTATTGCCCAGAAAGATCACTGACCACTTAAAAAAAAAAACATGCATTTTAATCAACTCAAACCTAAATCATTCAACAAATATTTATGGGGCACTTAAACTGTATTAGGCTTGGGTGAGACTGCACACACACACACACACACACACACAATACCATAAATGCCATAAAGACTAAGATAAACAGAATTTACATAAACAAATTCTTTTTAAAAATGTTTTTAAAATATCTTTTTGTATATCAATTGAATTACAGCATATGTAGTAGTTTGGGAGAAAACCCTTGCCATGTATATAACAGACAGAAGATTAATTACCAGAATACATATCTAAAAAGAACCATGCTGTTGCTGCTGCTGCTGCTAAGTCGCTTCAGTCGTGTCCGACTCTGTGCGACCCCATAGACAGCAGCCCACCAGGCTCCCCTGTCCCTGGGAGTCTCCAGGCAAGAACACTGGAGTGGGTTGCCATTTCCTTCTCCAATGCATGAAAGTGAAAAGTGAAAGGGAAGTCGCCCAGTCATGTCCAACTCTGTGCGACCCCATGGACTGCAGTCTACCAGGCTCCTCCACCCATGGGATTTTCTAGGCAAAAGTACTGGAGTGGGTTGCCATTCCCTTCTCCAAAAAAGAACCATGTTGCTGCTGCTAAGTCACTTCATTCGTGTCCGACTCTGTGTGACCCCATAGACGGCAGCCCACTAGGCTCCCCCATCCCTGGGATTCTCCAGGCAAAAAGAACCATAGATATCCCCAAAAGTAAAATGAACAAGAGAT
>SJYX01008086.1:175704-187495 GCA_006410675.1 Oreotragus oreotragus | reverse complement strand
CTGGAGTGGGTTGCCATTTCCTTCTCCAATGCATGAAAGTGAAAAGTGAAAGGGAAGTCGCCCAGTCATGTCCAACTCTGTGCGACCCCATGGACTGCAGTCTACCAGGCTCCTCCACCCATGGGATTTTCTAGGCAAAAGTACTGGAGTGGGTTGCCATTCCCTTCTCCAAAAAAGAACCATGCTGCTGCTGCTAAGTCACTTCATTCGTGTCCGACTCTGTGTGACCCCATAGACGGCAGCCCACTAGGCTCCCCCATCCCTGGGATTCTCCAGGCAAAAAGAACCATAGATATCCCCAAAAGTAAAATGAACAAGAGATATGGAATGGAAAGAGGAAATCCAAATAACAAAAAATGGCAATAGAGTTTCATTCCTTGTAAAAGTATGGGAAGAGAAATTGCATATATATGAAAATATATATCCAAATATAAATAAATGTAGGTATATATGTAGACTCAGATAAATATACATGAAAAAAAGAAGGATTGAGGATCTGGAATGTTGATAGCATAGTATAAGTGCTCAAGCACTGTTGGTGAAAGTGATAATGGCTTCAGTCTTTTTGGATGGAAGTTTTGAAAATATCTACCAAAGTATAAATGTACATATCCATTGACCCAATAAATCTACTTCTATGAATATATCTAGTCAATAATAACAGAAATATCTAACACTAAATGATATCTAACACTAGTTGCCAGCCACTGTTCTAAGTGATTTATATATCTTTTTTCATTTAGTTTCAAAAATCTCTGAGGATGGCCATATTATTATAAATCCCATTTGACAGTAAGGAAAGTAAGTACAAAGAGCTTAAGTAAATAGAGTGGGATTACATGGAACCAAGATTTGAACTAACCCAGGCAGTCTGCTTCCAGGACTCTCTTTCCAAATGCTGCTACATTTTTTCAGAATTTACCTCCCAAGTTCATCAAAATGTTATTTCAATAATGTTTTTGGAATTTTTTATAACAGCAAACAACTGATAATGCTGTATATTGCTATGATTAGATAAGCTTTGATACATCTATGTATTATAATACAATTTAGCTGCAGAGTCAAATGATACAATCTTTTGTGGATTAAACATAAAATGCTGAAGAACATACTCAGTTAAAAAAAGAAATGAAAATAGTACTTATTATATGATCTTATTTACTTATATATGTGTGTATATGTATGTATATTATGCAAATGCATAGGAAAAGGATTTGAAGGAAGGCTGAAAGGGTGGTAATGAAAACATTTTATTTGCATCTGATATATGTAATATAATTTTTAAAAATATGAGCTGAATGAACGCTACATAAAAATGTAATCAAACAAACACATTAAAAAAAATAACAGATACAGTTCCTTTATAGCTTAGTGGAGGGGAAAAAAAAAAAGAACTTTAAAAATGCATAAATGCTACAACAGGGGAAGTACATGGAACCATTGGAGCTCCTGAGGGGAAATTATATCAAACTTGTTTCATGGATGATGATGGTATTTTAGGCAGAGGTGGCAGCATTCATTCATTCATTAAATACTGTTTTAGACATATGCAAAAACCTAAAAGTGGCAGGAAGCGTGTTGAGCTTTGGGTCTGAATATGGTTCTACATGGTTGGTATGTGGACTGCTAGGGTTGAAAGGATAGGGTGAAACGTTAATTAAATCATATAGGGTCTTGTTGGCCATGTTCTAAACTTTTGACTGTGTTAAGGTGAGTGAGAGATCAAAGTTTATGAAGGTTCTCTAGCAGCACTGTAGGAGTGAGTGCAATGTAGGCAAGCTTTGGGGCAGGGAGAACCATCAGGACAATCAAGAAGTTATCAGGATGCAGGATGCATGCGAAAATGAAGATAACTGATGGACTAGAGAGTACTTAGTAAGTAGAATAGAGAGAACTTGAAGATTCATTTGATTTTGAAGTTTCTGAGTGAGGAGTAGGAATCTAGGAAAATGTAAACAGTTTTTATAAGTATCCCCTTCAATTCTTATCTGAATGTTCCTCATGTACTAAGTACTTAATAATATTTTCCATTTAAACTAATTAACTGTGATGACCTAGGCAGTTCATTGATTAAAGACAAAGACAATATTTTTTCCATGCTTATGTCCCTTTTCCTGGCACAGTGTAAATCAAGAACTTAATAATTCTCATCAGATGAACACAGAAGCAAAGCAGGATCATTATTATAGAAATAAAAATAAATGCCCATGAAATACTAGTAACAATACCAACAATAAAAACTGACCAGTGATTGGCTACAGTGAGGAAAATCAGTTGTCTTTCCATTACACCAACAATATTGAATACAAGTGTCATCATTTAGTTCAACATTTAGCATTTCATGGGATCGTAGAGGCATATAAATTATGTGTTGTTACAATATGGCATATCAATATGATTGAGAATTTCCTCCTAATAATATCATATTCACTCAGTGATACCATGGTTGATACTGATGAAAAAGCACTTAACAACTAACAAAAATTCTAAAAATTCATAGGTACAAATGTGTTTTCAGAAGTGCCATATTCTTTCCAGATGTATTCATGTTAACTCTACCCAAAACTGATACACACAGATTATTAAAAAAAAAAACAAACAAACCTGCATGCTGCACATTTTGCTGGAAACATCAAAACCTGTGCTTATGATATCAGCCAGAAACTACATTTTTATGACTTATGAAAGAAATTAGGCCCTACACTCAAAGGGCTGGTTATTAAAATATTGTTACTTTTTAACAAATTAGCATGCTGAAAACATTTGTATTTTCAGATACAAATTTCAAGAAATTTATGTGGACCTTAAACATTAATAAAAGATCCAAAGATGCTATTAACAAAGATTACCTTTGATGAGCTGATTTTTCTAAAGTATTTTTAAAATGTTAGCACTAGAGAGTTAACTTTCAAAATAAGTTCAACAAGCCTTCTTTAAATATGTGCTTTCTGTTTACATGGAATACAGATGAAAATACTATAATAATGTCAAGGAAAATAAGTTGTTTTCCCAGTTACATATAAATACTTTGTTTGGGAGTCTTTACCATTTTATTTTCAATTTGTGCTCAAAACAAGAGCACAGCAGCCCATTAAGAAATGGAAGAAGAACAACTGGAGGTTATATGACAGCTGCTTCTAATCATCATGTCAATTGATACACAGTTAGAAATCTACCTCTCCAAAGAAAGAAAATCAATATTTATAGAACAGCCAGCATGTCAAATATACAGTCAGTGCTGTGACTCTACTCTATTAAAGTTTTTAAGCTTTTTAACTGTGACCAATAGGAAAAATAAATTTTGCCATTTATAATGGGATGTTCTGTGTAGAGTGGTTTCTGCTTACATCACATCACTTCAAAGGATTTGTTAGGACAATCAGATTGGCTCAAGCTGAAACAGTCCAATTACTAGTAAGAACTGCCTCAGGCTTTAAAAGCCTATAGGACTTTAAAAATCGAAGATGCTATAGTATTTGCATCCTTAAAAAGACAGCCGAAAAGCAAACTATACAAATGCTGAAAATGCATGCCTCAACACTATTTCAAAGTATTGCTTCTCTTCATTCATATATCTATTTAGGGGACATAATTAGACATTGCTATCAATATTGCCAAAGGGTAACGGACATACAGAAGACAGTTAAGACATATAGTAAATATTTTGAAAAAAGCAAGTAAAAGTAATTCACACATGTATCTATTTATATGTCTCCTTTTAACGTTAAATTATTGAGGGTCATGAGAAAACACAAATCGACGTATAAAAGTAATTGTTTTAAGTTTATGAGCTTTTATGCTGCTTTATTAGAAAATGTTATTGTCCTCCTAAATTGTGCTTGTTAGACGTTTATATTAGTGCTGGAAGACACAAACACATGACTGTGTGTGCCAATAATTATGGTAGAATCTTATAACCTAAAGCATACAGGTAAGCCAGTGGAACCTTATTTTCTGGTGGCAGAGTCAGAGGAACGAGAATGCAGGTATATGAAAACTATGTTTCACCACTCTTTTATCAGTGGATCTGCTATCAAGGGTTGGAATAGAGAGCTGGGAGAAAGTGTTCTGATTTGCTGTGATTATTATGAAGGGATTCCTTGATACAGAGCAGATATCCTTAGAGAATTCCATAGAAAAGAAGAAACAAAATGAACCCCCTTTAAAAATTCACTCATTCATTCAGTCATTCACTTATTGTTCTAATTATTCAACACATATATTTTTCAAGGACTGTAAAGTGACAGAAAGGTTTCTACGCACTGTAACACAAATCTCTGAACTACTTTGGCTATAGAGATAGATAATAAAACAATATAGCACACAGTAAGAATTGATTGGCCATTGTATCAAAACTGAAAGAAATACACTTTTGAGAGAGAAACAGTACCCATTTAGTTCAAGACAGGACTGAAGCATCCTTAAACCAATCAATAAAGTAGAAAGGTGGTATTTTATAGAGTATATTGGAAGGAAGTAAAATTATCAGAATTCAATCACAAAGACTCAGTACTTAAAGATCACATTTTGAACAACTGCATAAGTGGAGAATAAGATTTTGTACTAGAAGCCCTGGTATAAACAATGGGAGTCTCCTTATAAAACATCTTGGAAAAATGAACAGATACACAGAGGTAATTCTAAAAAGAACTGTAACATTTTCCTTAGCCAGATTTTTATGGAGTTTCTGGTGACTTAAAATTCACTGTAAACTTTTTATTTTTTTCATAAACATGTGTTGTGTGTGTGCGTGTGTGTACACTATAGAAAAGGAGATAATTCTAAGTGTAAATGCACATGCATGTATCCCTCCGATTTACCCCCACACCAACTTCTCTTCATGCACACTTAAGTGAAAAACAGAAACCCCATGATTTTAGATAATAGCAAAGACATTTATGATTTGAAGAGTCACAGAAACCTTCAGTAATGACAGAAATAGTTACCCACTCAAAAAAGGCTTTCTATCATACAAATGACAGATTCCTGACTTCCTCAATACAACCTATTTTATCTGTTTTTGCATGATCTGAAACCTGCCTAGGGCTAGAATTGTTTATAGGCGTCCAACTCTAGTTTCCAGCTTACTTCCCATCTTCCTTTTCCACTGAGAAGCAATTTATTGTTTCAGATTTGTGATTTTCTCTCTTTGCCCATATAGAGCAGGCAGGTTGTTCCACACTCAACAATGCTGTCTCTGAGACATACAAAAGCATAAATGCCCCTAAGGAAATTCCCAGATATTTTTCAGCATATAACTCAGAAGTCCTTCTATTGCTTTCCAAAGTACCTTTCTGGGCTTAAATGAGCCAATTTTTAAGAATAAACCTTCCAAATGATATTTATTGTANGTATTCATGTTAACTCTACCCAAAACTGATACACACAGATTATTAAAAAAAAAAAAAAAACCTGCATGCTGCACATTTTGCTGGAAACATCAAAACCTGTGCTTATGATATCAGCCAGAAACTACATTTTTATGACTTATGAAAGAAATTAGGCCCTACACTCAAAGGGCTGGTTATTAAAATATTGTTACTTTTTAACAAATTAGCATGCTGAAAACATTTGTATTTTCAGATACAAATTTCAAGAAATTTATGTGGACCTTAAACATTAATAAAAGATCCAAAGATGCTATTAACAAAGATTACCTTTGATGAGCTGATTTTTCTAAAGTATTTTTAAAATGTTAGCACTAGAGAGTTAACTTTCAAAATAAGTTCAACAAGCCTTCTTTAAATATGTGCTTTCTGTTTACATGGAATACAGATGAAAATACTATAATAATGTCAAGGAAAATAAGTTGTTTTCCCAGTTACATATAAATACTTTGTTTGGGAGTCTTTACCATTTTATTTTCAATTTGTGCTCAAAACAAGAGCACAGCAGCCCATTAAGAAATGGAAGAAGAACAACTGGAGGTTATATGACAGCTGCTTCTAATCATCATGTCAATTGATACACAGTTAGAAATCTACCTCTCCAAAGAAAGAAAATCAATATTTATAGAACAGCCAGCATGTCAAATATACAGTCAGTGCTGTGACTCTACTCTATTAAAGTTTTTAAGGTTTTTAACTGTGACCAATAGGAAAAATAAATTTTGCCATTTATAATGGGATGTTCTGTGTAGAGTGGTTTCTGCTTACATCACATCACTTCAAAGGATTTGTTAGGACAATCAGATTGGCTCAAGCTGAAACAGTCCAATTACTAGTAAGAACTGCCTCAGGCTTTAAAAGCCTATAGGGCTTTAAAAATCGATGATGCTATAGTATTTGCATCCTTAAAAAGACAGCCGAAAAGCAAACTATACAAATGCTGAAAATGCATGCCTCAACACTATTTCAAAGTATTGCTTCTCTTCATTCGTATATCTATTTAGGGGACATAATTAGACATTGCTATCAATATTGCCAAAGGGTAACGGACATACAGAAGACAGTTAAGACATATAGTAAATATTTTGAAAAAAGCAAGTAAAAGTAATTCACACATGTATCTATTTATATGTCTCCTTTTAACGTTAAATTATTGAGGGTCATGAGAAAACACAAATCGACGTATAAAAGTAATTGTTTTAAGTTTATGAGCTTTTATGCTGCTTTATTAGAAAATGTTATTGTCCTCCTAAATTGTGCTTGTTAGACGTTTATATTAGTGCTGGAAGACACAAACACATGACTGTGTGTGCCAATAATTATGGTAGAATCTTATAACCTAAAGCATACAGGTAAGCCAGTGGAACCTTATTTTCTGGTGGCAGAGTCAGAGGAACGAGAATGCAGGTATATGAAAACTATGTTTCACCACTCTTTTATCAGTGGATCTGCTATCAAGGGTTGGAATAGAGAGCTGGGAGAAAGTGTTCTGATTTGCTGTGATTATTATGAAGGGATTCCTTGATACAGAGCAGATATCCTTAGAGAATTCCATAGAAAAGAAGAAACAAAATGAACCCCCTTTAAAAATTCACTCATTCATTCAGTCATTCACTTATTGTTCTAATTATTCAACACATATATTTTTCAAGGACTGTAAAGTGACAGAAAGGTTTCTACGCACTGTAACACAAATCTCTGAACTACTTTGGCTATAGAGATAGGTAATAAAACAATATAGCACACAGTAAGAATTGATTGGCCATTGTATCAAAACTGAAAGAAATACACTTTTGAGAGAGAAAGAGTACCCATTTAGTTCAAGACAGGACTGAAGCATCCTTAAACCAATCAATAAAGTAGAAAGGTGGTATTTTATAGAGTATATTGGAAGGAAGTAAAATTATCAGAATTCAATCACAAAGACTCAGTACTTAAAGATCACATTTTGAACAACTGCATAAGTGGAGAATAAGATTTTGTACTAGAAGCCCTGGTATAAACAATGGGAGTCTCCTTATAAAACATCTTGGAAAAATGAACAGATACACAGAGGTAATTCTAAAAAGAACTGTAACATTTTCCTTAGCCAGATTTTTATGGAGTTTCTGGTGACTTAAAATTCACTGTAAACTTTTTATTTTTTTCATAAACATGTGTTGTGTGTGTGCGTGTGTGTACACTATAGAAAAGGAGATAATTCTAAGTGTAAATGCACATGCATGTATCCCTCCGATTTACCCCCACACCAACTTCTCTTCATGCACACTTAAGTGAAAAACAGAAACCCCATGATTTTAGATAATAGCAAAGACATTTATGATTTGAAGAGTCACAGAAACCTTCAGTAATGACAGAAATAGTTACCCACTCAAAAAAGGCTTTCTATCATACAAATGACAGATTCCTGACTTCCTCAATACAACCTATTTTATCTGTTTTTGCATGATCTGAAACCTGCCTAGGGCTAGAATTGTTTATAGGCGTCCAACTCTAGTTTCCAGCTTACTTCCCATCTTCCTTTTCCACTGAGAAGCAATTTATTGTTTCAGATTTGTGATTTTCTCTCTTTGCCCATATAGAGCAGGCAGGTTGTTCCACACTCAACAATGCTGTCTCTGAGACATACAAAAGCATAAATGCCCCTAAGGAAATTCCCAGATATTTTTCAGCATATAACTCAGAAGTCCTTCTATTGCTTTCCAAAGTACCTTTCTGGGCTTAAATGAGCCAATTTTTAAGAATAAACCTTCCAAATGATATTTATTGTAATGAAAAAACTACATTTTTCAGAATATACAAATAGTCCCTGTTGAGCAGCAAGTCATTAGTTCCAGATAGCAGGCACTCTTTTTCACCTTTAAACTCTGAAGCTTGTCATTTCACTACATTATGATAAATGGTTCTACCATTTATCTGCCTTTTTCATTCAATGTGAAATTATACACAAGACTAACACCTGGCTTCACAAATAATATTCATGAGTATATATAATATACATAGTTACAATTATTTGCAATTACTTATATTCCTGAATGTATATTGTATATAATCACACATAACACATTTCTTTCTTCCATTTCTTCTTTTTTCATGTTTGAGCTTATATATCTCTCAAGTAATGATTTGAATTCAAAAAGTATCATCAAAAGAAAATGAAAGGTTATATAAATGTCACTGCTTTGCTGCAAATTTACATGTTTGCTCTTTGTGAGAGAGCTCAACTTTGTGAACATCTGGACCGGGTTTCTATTATTAACAAGAAATACATCTATATGAGAAATAGTGTTCCTGTCAATAGCTTCTTGACACAGGGGAGGATTAAAAACATGTGAAGAAAGTCCTTCTCCTAATCACACATTTACACATGCACTGCCCCAATTTTTCTTTTCTACAGAGTAATACTGGATCTTAACAAGGAAGCTCATACTGCTCATTCTCTTCTTCACCTATAAAAGAAGGATTTTCACAGCTTCATATCTACTTTCAGAACCTGAGCATGTCAATTAGAACCCACACTGACTTTTCAAAACTTGTGATAGATGATAATGTAGAAAAGAGGTTGTGGGCATGGGTTTTTGCTGCTGTTCTTCCAGGCTACATAATAATGGCATTGATGACATAAGTCCTATCATAAACTATCAAAAATAGAACACAACAAATTATTTTACCAGTACAGCTGAATTCCTATTATATAATTTACGATTTGCTTTCTTTGCCTAGATTGGAGATCTTAAAGGCAACCCTGTCTTCCTCTTATTTGTATCTTCTCATAATGTTTCATTTTTTTTTACTTAAAAACAGTGTGATATCTCAGAGTTTTTTTTTTTTAATGAAATATGGCTGTTGGAGATATTCTAGAAAATTTTAAAGAATGAAATCACTCATAATAATATCATCCAGTAATGGAATTTTCTCACAATGATTTATTTTTTTCTCTTTTAACAGGTTTATAATTTTTCTCTTAATATTTTAATTCTTTGTTTTCTTTTAAAATTTGTTTTCAATCAATTTTGAAAAATAAATACTATGTATTATAAATAAAATTTATAATACATAGAAATTGATAAATAATATGTTATATAAATAATGTAATAATAATAAACGAAATAATGAAATTATAACCTCACTACCCAGTGATATTCTGCATTCTATCTCCATATCTATCCTACTCTGTAACTAAAGTACGATGCTATATTATTGTCACATATTATTGCTTTTTCACATATATAGATGAGTAATTTACTGTTATTAATTATTCTTTAAAGCAGTTTTTATATCTGCATACTTTTCCATCTTGTTCCTGTGGGAAATCACTCACTCTTTCCCTACTCAGGTATTTAAGAAAATGATGCAGAAAAAAATCTCTGTAACAACATTAAAAAACAAACAAAAACATTAAAAACATTTCTTACCAGCCCAGGCAACATTATGTGTGAAACACAGAAATAAAGACTTTTCTTAAAATTTTTTTCTTAAATTGAACTGATACATGTTAATTAAATTGGGATCTCCCTGTATATTGCTTGCTTCATTTTTTTTTTTTTTTTAGCATAATACTTGTACTCATAAAGAAACAAACGAAAGAAGAATTTTCAGGCATTTGCTACAACACTAGTCTCTCTCGTTTTAGGTCAAAATTCACCTCACAGGACAACTTTTCAAACATAATCTTCTACAATATTACAGTGATAAACAATACCTTATTTAAAGGCATGGAATAACAGCAATAATGCAACATATAATCAGCATTCTTAAAACTTGGTTTTCCCCTGCAGAAGAAGAAAGATGTCCGAATGGCCTACCTGGGGATATGATATAGAAGAAATCTTTAAATTCATCCATCCAGACTTCTGCCAGTCTCCTGTTGTTCTTGTTGATGACATGCCCAGTGCCACCAGGGAATGTGTAGGGAGTTGCCTTCCGAAAAACGTGACCAACGTGGGAACAAGTCACAATCTCCAATGAGCCGCCACATTGCCAAATCTAGAAGAGAGAGCAACTGCATAATAATCATTGTAGACAATGCAATAATACCATCTGAGAATCAACTGAGACTAACTAAGGCTGAATCTTCAGATTTTATGTGGTTGAAACAAACATCACATGGATATAACATGTAGAACTAGTATACTTGGGTTTGGCAAAGGCTTCTAATTTGGAAGATTTGAAATATTTAAATATTGTAGTCGGGGAAGGCAATGGCACCCCACCCCAGTACTCTTGCCTGGAAGATCCAATGGACGGAGTAGCCTGGTGGGCTGCAGTCCATGGGGTCGCTAATAGTCGGACAGACTGAGCGACTTCACTTTCGCTTTTCTCTTTCATGCATTGGAGAGGGAAATGGTGGCCCACTCCAGTATTCTTGCCTGGAGAATCCCAGGGACGGAGGAGCCTGGTGGGCTGCCGTCTATGGGGTCACACAGAGTCAGACACGACTGAAGTGACTTTGCAGCAGCAGCAGCAAATATTGTAGTATTGGAATTGGGGAAGTAAGATGGAATTATTTTCACATGCCTTTATTAGACTACCAAATTTTTAGTTTGGTATTAGAGTTAACCTAATTTCTATTTAATACATATTTGATACTCAAAATTTTCTAATAAGTGAATTTATACTTGATGAATGCCATGCTCAGTAACTGAATTTGATTTGGAGAAAATCAATTTATTGTACCCAATCACGTGAAATTCTAAATAACTTTATTTTCAGCTCTTCATATCCCCTGTATCTTAAGCCTTTGACTATGTTTTTGTTAAAACATGATAAGTATCCTTTATATCTGTTCAACATGTATGCAACCTTTAAAGCCCACTCCTAAGATCATTTCTTTTAGGAAGCTCTGTGGGGATACTTAGTACTGTCTGACTTTTGTAATTTAAACACACTTGTATTAAGAATGTACTATAATGTATTTTAAACAACTGTTTACTTCACTATTGCTTCATTAAAACAACAAACTGTTGAAAGACATATACCATATATTTTTTGGTATCCTGGATTTACTCTTCAGTTGGGGCTCGGTATTAAGTATACATAAAACCGTTCTTTGTTGTTAAAGTGTCTAATGGTTTATAATGTTTATCTTTTTTGTGAATTGTATCTTTTATCATTAAAAAATTCATATTTGTTTAATTTAAAATAAATTTAAGAACATTTATTTCTATAAAATTTTATAGCCATAGATTACAATAGTGTGTGTTTGTTACATATATTCACATATATATCTATATATGCACATATACTCATTTATTCATCCCAATAAATAAAACTCATAATTATTGCTATTTTTAATTGGAAAGACTTTATTATATGCCTGTCTCTTATACACATCTTGAAAATAAGAAAAAGAAGAAGTAAGTGAGAAAGCAAAAGAAGAATGTTAAAAGAAGAAGAAGAAAATG
>SJYX01008086.1:140806-174898 GCA_006410675.1 Oreotragus oreotragus | reverse complement strand
AGGGGACGACCGAGGATGAGATAGCTGGATGGTATCACTGACTCGATGGACGTGAGTTTGAGTGTACTCCGGTAGTTGGTGATGGACAGGGAGGCCTGGCGTGCTGCCATTCATGGGGTCGCAAAGAGTCGGACACGACTGAACTGAACTGAATCTGTGTCTTGCTAATAGAAAATATGTTCCAACCCAACACTGAAATGATGGACAATATAAAAGAGGAATGGAATTCACCATTCTCCTAGAAAGACAGGATAGTTCTTTCTTAAATAATCAAATTACTTAACTGGTGAGAAACCTTATCTTTCTAGCAAAAACTCTATATAATTTCTTTTAATTACACACACCTCTTTATATTCTTCGTTTCTCCTAAAATGGAGAAAGTCAATTCCTCTCCTATCAAAGACAAATCAATACTTGTATGTCAGTCTAGGGCATATCCTTTAAGTCTGTCTTATCTACTGGTTTAGTCCTCCCTTTGGTTTTCTCCTGAAATATCAATTACTTTCCTCATTATTAGATTATGCCTATCTTTATGTAGTATCTTCTAAAACCTATCTTTCAGGCAGATTTAAAAGAGATAAACAAACTAAAAATTATAAAACTCAACAAAAATTCATCCCTTTATATTCCCATCCAACATCTTTTTTTGTTTCCCTTCACTGTAATTAATATAAAAATTTTATAAATATATATTATATCCTTTTTGATTTTCATCCATTTTCCTACTCATTTGTGAAATGCTGTTTATCTCTGTAGTTCCACAAAATTGCCATAATGAAACTCACAATTTTTTCCTTTGATGAATACTTAGCAGACTCCTTTCTTGGATTCTCTTACTTTCCATCCTACTACGTCACTATTTATACATTTTTACTCTAAATTTCTATTTAAATGTTGGCATTACTCTTTATTTGTTATCTCAGTGGTCTTATGTTATTACTTTATGTATGATCTGAACACTCAAAACCTGAACAGTAACATCTTAGCCCAAACTTCTCTTGTGCAATACAGACTTGTGTATCCAAACATCTACTTGATACCTCCTTTTGCAAGACTCAGAGCCATCCAATTAAATGTATCTGAAGTGGAATTGTTGATATATCTCTACCTGTCAACCAGGTCTTATTTTCTTTCAGTTTTTTTGTTTCTTTAAGCCATCAATAAATGGAGCCACTATTCACCAGGTAGTCAATCAAAAACCAAAATAAAAAAAGACAGCATAACTCCCTTTCTCTCCTCCCATATCCCCCAAAATATCCCTAGAAGTCATCACTGATTTCTTTTTTCTCTTTTGTCACTTATGTTTCATCCATTAACAAATCCTGGTGGTGTTATCTATAAAATAATTCTCAACATATCCATCTCTGTCTCTACTGCCATCCTGCTTGTCCTAATCATCAACATGTCTTGTCAGTAACTGTAATAGACTCTTGTCTTTCCTCTTTCACTATTGCTGTTCCATAATTTGCTTTGTGCTGAGAAATCAGTGGTCTTTAAAAATTTTAATCTTGTCATTTCATTCCCCTAATTTAATCCTTCAGTGTTTTTTTCATTGCATTGTGAATTAAATCAAAGCTTTAAGATGAACATTATAAGTATTTTTAATAACTGAAAGTGACCAGAAATATATAGAATCTGTTCTAAATGATGTCAGATTAGACAGGAATATTCTTCAGAGCATGATGCAACAACTGGAGAAAAAAATAACATTTTAAGTTTGTATACTTACTAAAATTCAGACTATGCAGTAAACTGTTGCAAACAAACCAGTGACTTACACCTGTCCTCACGGTTCCCAATTTCTCTTTTTGCAAATATTGGATTCGCATTGTGGGTGTGTGAGGGCACTTACTTCTACTCTGCCACTTCTTGGTCTTAGCCTGGTTCTGTAGGATTATGGTTTCTATCCCCTGAGCATGCACACAGAAAGGGAAAACATCTAATCTGAAATCCTTTAAAAGAAGCTTTCCAGGGTTCTCACTCATAATATGAAAGTGCTGATTTTAGGTGGTCCTCTAACTTGCAATAAGACTTTGTGTGTCCATGTATAGGTATAATGCAGTAATGCTGAAGCTGAAACCAATACTTTGGCCACCTGATGCAAAGAGTTGACTCGTTGGAAAAGATCCTGATGCTGGGAAAGATTGAAGGCAGAGGGAGAAGAGGAAGACAGAGAATGAGACAGTTGGATGCCATCACCAACTCAATGATTTGAATGAGTTTCAGTAAACTCCAGGAGAGGGAGGCCTGGCACGCTGCAGTCCATGGGGTCACAAAGAGTCAGACACGACTGAGCCACTGAACTGAACTAAATGCAGTAATGACTGTTGATTTACAAGACAGAAGGAAAACTAGTCCCTGATATGGATTCTCACAGATGGAGGCAGCTTTCTGTAGTATATTTGAGAGAGACAAAAGTAGAAGTAACTGTTCCATACTCCGTGAATATTGGCCTGTTTTGCTTGTGGGTCATACTCTAATGACTCCTGGAATAAAGTGCATACTTTTCCCATTGCCATCTGTGCTCAAAGAATATGTAGATAAATATTAATATTGCAATTCCTAAGTATAAAGCATCTCCCCCATACTTGCATGTAAATAAAAAGATCAAGGTAGAAAAGCATAACATCATGCATTAGTTAAGCTGATATCTGACCATGGTAATCCCCAGTTAGTTTACATAAAAACAAAATATTTAACTGACCTGAGAGTAACCAAGTACTTCGTAGACATTTGGGTAATGTGAAATAATTAAAAAATAAACAGTTTCCGGAAAACTATATGATTAAAAATTAAAGTGGAGAAAATTCCAATTGAGTGGAGTCCTTAATGACTATGATAATTTCCCTTAGTGCATCTTCAATAAATATTTGGGAAGGATAGAAGAAAGAAAAGAAAGAAGAAAAAACAAAGAAAGAATGTGACACAGTCATTAAGAACTTGGGCTTAGAAATAAGCAAAAATAATTTTCTAGTGGCTGTCTTACTATCTATGTACACTTTTGAAAATTATTTATGTCTTCAAGACTTGAATGTTCCCATTAGAAAATAGGGATAATAATAACTACTTCCTAAGACCTCAGAGACTGTGCTTATTAAGCACCATACCTGATACTTCATATAGAAAGAAATAAAGTTATTTGTATACTACTTAACTTTCATTGTTGTTGCTATCAAGGAAAACCAAAATCTGTAGATTATTAGCTGATTCTTTCTTCTTAAAAAAATTAAATTTTGGTGAATTTTGCCTCTTTTTAGAACTGTACTGTGTTTAGGGGTTTAGGTGGGGAGTTTAAAAGAACAGCCAATTAGTTTCCAATTAGAATAGTGAATTTTGTTCTCTGAAATTATTTACAATGTCTAAACAATTTAAACTAAATAAGACATGATGTATCATCCACGTGAATATGTGATGGATGAATTTTTTTGTACCATTAACATATCTGATTGTTATTTCCTCAGCTTCCAAAAGATTAATGTTTGTACAGTATCTATCTCAAAGAAATTTGACCATGTGTAAAACACAAACTGTCCTTTTATGCACAGAGGATTGAGGCTAGCTGGTTACTTACCTTCATTCCAAATATTTTTTGAGATTCTGATGATGGAGAAGGTTATTAATCAAAATGTAAAATACCCATTGCTCATTTGATAGTGTACTTGATTTTCTTCCCTGAGATAGAAGACAATTAACTAACATACATTATTCTTTTCATGTTTTTTGGCACCTACATCAGTGACGTTTTAATTAAGGTTCATAAACTTCACAAGCTCCAACTTTGCAATCACAGTTCTAGTGCTACTATTGTTTCTAATTTTACAGGCTATTGTGCCAAATTCATGCAGCTGCTTGTTTTTATACCATCTTTACCCCCCCTACCCCTCAACCCACACACATACTATCTATCACTGGTACAAAGTCATTGTATAACATGGACTTAATAACAACCACCACAACATACATGAAGGACACACAGCACAATGGCTATGAGTGTGTAGGCTCTAGTTCCCGATATTGTATCCCAGCGCTGACATCCAGAAGCTGGGTGACGTCATCTTTTTGTGCTTTGATTTCAGGTAATGAGATGAGACTTGAAGAATCTATCACAGAGTATGTTGTGAGGAGCAAGGGAAGCAGCACACATAGCAACACTAAACTTTTATGTGAAAATGAATTTGAATAAAGCAAATAGGGGAGATTTATACAGGGATCATTATAATCATCTAGAAAAGAGATGAGAAGGACTTGGGCCAGAGTGATGATGGCAAGGGAAACAGAGACATTCAATAATCAGACATAATTTGGGGGATTAAAATTAAGAATTAATGTATGTGCTTTCCCTTATGTATCACGTCCTCTCTAATAAACTTATTTCATATATATTTTATTCCAGTAAACAGTTCTTAACTATGCTATCTTTCATTGATCTTCATTTTCACTGATTCATAACATTTACTACTTATATCATCCCACTCTGCCTCATTTAGCTCTTCTGTATACTTTTGCATCTTGATAAATATTTGTGTATGTGTGTGCATGTATATTTAAGTGTATGTATATTGATATAAATACATTGCTGCTGCTGCTAAGCTGCTAAGTCGCTTCAGTCGTGTCCGACTCTGTGCGACCCCAGAGATGGCAGCCCATTGGGCTCTGCCATCCCTGGGATTCTCCAGGCAAGAACACTGGAGTGGTTTGCCATTTCCTTCTCCAATGCATGAAAGTGAAAAGTGAAAGGGAAGTCGCTCAGTCGTGTCTGACTCAGTAACCCCATGGACTGCAGCCTACCAGGCTCCTCTGTCCATGGGAGTTTCCAGGCAAGAGTACTGGAGTGGGATGCCATTGCCTTCTCCGATAAATACATTATATATATATAATTATATACATTATATATATGTATATATGTAGGTATGTGACATACATACATACATACACACACATACATGGTGGCTCAGCTGGTAAAGAATCTGCCCACAATGCAGGAGACCCCAGTTCGATTCCTGGGTTGGGAAGATCCACTGGAGCAAGGATAGGCTACTCACTCTAGTTTTCTTGGGCTTCCCTGGTTACTCAGCTGGTTAAGAATCCACCTGCAGTGTGGGAGACCTAGGTTCGATCCCTGGCTTGGTGAGATCCTCTGGAGAAGGGAATGGCTATCCATGCCAGTATTCTGGCCTGGAGAATTCCATGGAAGGTATAGTCCATGGGGTTGCAAAAGGTCAGATACAACTGAGAGACTTTCACTTTCATATATATATATATGAAATATATATAGCTTTCCTTGTGGCTCAGATGGGAAAGAATCTGCCTGTAATACAGGAGACCTAGGCTCACTCTGTGGGTTGGGAAGATCTCCTAAAGGAGGGTGTGGCAAACCACTCCAGCATTCCTGCCTGTAGGATCCCCATGTACAGAGGAGCCTGGTGGGTTATAGCCCATGGGATCACAAAGAGTTGAATACGACTGAGAGACTAAGCACGGCATATATATAAACACATATACATATACATATATATAAATATATCTATATTAATCTTATCTCCCAACCATATAATTATCTCTGAGAAAAATAAATCACACATTTCATTTTATGAAACTGAACTTCAGCATCACATGAAAGTTCTTTATGAAACTATCATCATCACATGTTTTACTTTATGTAAATGGTATAATTCACATAGTCAAAAAAATCACAACTTACATAGACCGCTATATCGGTGTTTTGCAAAGTTTAAAAATGCTTAAAATATTGGTTCTCAATATATATATTCACTGACATATATATATAAGCTTCCTTTGTGGCTCAGATGGGAAAGAATTGGCCTGCAATGTGGGAGACCTAGGTTCAATCCCTGGATTGGGGAGATCCTATGGAGAAGGGCACGGCAACCCACTCTAGTATTCCTGCCTGGAGAATCCCCATGGACAGAGGAGCCTGGCGGTGGGCTACAGTCCATGGGGTCACAAAGAATCAGACACGACTGAGTGACTAAGCAAAATATATATATTTACAAGTATATATGCAAAATATATATATTAATCTTATCTCCCCAACTACATAATTATCTCTTTGAGAAAAAAAATCACACATTTCACTTAATGAAACTGAATTTCAGCATCACATGAAAGTTATTTTATGAAATTGAGTATCATCATCACATACTTCACTTTATGTAAATTCACACGGTGAAAAAAATCACAACTTAAATATACTGCTATATCGGTGTTTTACAAAGTTTAAAAATGTTTAAAATATTGGTTCTCAATATATATTAACTGATTGATTAATATTGATATAGGGAAACCTGGAAAATTACACAGCATACACAAATCTGTGTCTATTATAAATGGATTTAGGAACACATGTTCTTATTTTCTTACTTCTGGCAAAAGGACAGTTGAAACAAGAGCTTATAGCTCAGTTTTCACCTGTCACTCTATGGTCATTGTTTGTATCAAATAATCCCTGCCAGCACGTCGACTCTCTACTTTGTTTATTCATAGTCAAGTAGACTGATGACGAATCCTTTCATTTTCATAATTGAAGCAAAGTCTAAAAGAGTTTTCAGTAAGATCCTGAAGGCACTGTGATCCTTGGGAAGTTGGCATAAACACAGGAGGCATGCAAGTCATTATTCAAAAGGGGCAGACAGAAGGGGCTCTGTAAGCATTTTCTATTTCATTCGTGACAAGAAACTTGTAAGCTATTCTTCATAGTCATTTTGATTTGGATAAATGTCTCATTTAATTGGTTGATTTGTCTCTTAACCTAGTTTTCAGTTCACAGTATATGGTCTGGAAGAGGTTTCCAGAGCTCACGTCACATCTTGATATTATCATCATATCTCAAGATAAAGACTCTTGTATATTAAGCTGCTGTGGCCTTTAAAGTACTCACCTGAGTTGCCAGAGATCATAACATGTCTAATGCATCTATCAGAATCATTTTTATGAAAAAGCATCAGATTTAAAACTGGAAAGCCAGATTCTGAACTTGAAATAAACAAAAACTGATTGTAGAATGTGAAACAAGTCAATCCTGATAGTCCTCGGAAAATTCACATGTAAAAGAGGAAGAGAGGTTGATAAGGACTAAGTTTTCTTTCGGAGTTATAGGATTCAGACCAATCTCCTTATATGGAGCAAATGACACTTTTTTAGAGATCAGATTTTTAGATGGGAAGGATAAAACTATCATTTTCCTCTTTAGGGTGAGCTTACTTTACCTTAGCTGTCTTAGAAGTATATGGTAAAGACACTTTTCTCTGGATAGCAGAAAGTCTGAGTTTATAAAACTTATTATGAGGCAATCAATGTGTTTTCTCCTCTCAAATTTGATAGTTCTATTTTAGAAATGTCACAGATGTTATAAAGACAAGGAAAACCACCAAATCAGTTTCAATCTACAGTGGTTTTCAAGAAATATCCAAATATTAGAGCAATTTGTTGGAAGATTTTATTTTCACCTTGGTATGAGATATAGAAAATTCTAATCTGAACCTATACTATTTCATGGAGAAGGCAATGGCACCCCACTCCAGTACTCTTGCCTGGAAAATCCCATGGATGGAGGAACCTGGTAGGCTGCAGTCCATGGGGTCGCTAAGAGTCGGACAGGACTGAGCGACTTCACTTTGACTTTTCACTTTCATGAATTAGAGAAGAAAATGGCAACCCACTCCAGTGTTCTTGCCTGGAGGATCCCAGGGATGGGGGAGCCTGGTGGGCTGCCGTCTATGGGTTGCACAGAGTTGGACACGACTGAAACGACTTAGCAGCAGCAGCATACTATTTCATATTGGTTCTAAAACAATCTATTTATCAACGACTCTCCTTTATAAAATATTTTGTATCTTAACTTAAAACTGAACTTCCTGAAAGTCCCAAATTCAAAATGGACCTCATATACCTACTCACTTCATACAGGACATAACACATTAATCCTGAAATGACTTTCCTGAAGGGAAATCTCCCAAACTAGTTTATCTTTTTCCTTTGCCAGAGACTTAGCAAGTGACTCTTGGGGGCTAAGGGGCAGGGGATGAGGCACAAGGAAGGGAGAGAAGAAAAATAGAGCAGAAGCTTGGAAAGGTTTGCTTATCCTGGGTGACTAGAAGTGGAGGAACTGTTCTGAAAAGGAACTAGGCAGTCTATGTATGAACCACTGTGCATCACAAGTTTAATGAGGTAGCTGTGGTTATAGATGGAGTCCTTTTAACCTTGTCTCCCATTCTTCACAAACACAAGCACCCATTCTCAGCAGTTAACATGAAGAGTGACAATACCTTTAAAGCACACATGCCAACATTTTATAACATAAGTTCTACTATTACTTTTTGCCTCTCAACAACTTTCTTCACCTCAGAGCATTCTGACCTTCAGAATTACACATCATGGCCGCTGCACTTTCTGGCATTAGGAGAACTGTTACTTGTCATAATTCCACATCCTATTGGGATTGCTAATATTACCGAAATTCTCAGTTCTCCTTTAGATCAACAGAGCAACACAGTCTTGATTATGTTATAGCAAATCTTCCAATGCTGCTCAAATGACTTGTGAATACAGCTGGCAAGAAATGAAGACCATCAAGTAGCCTGCCAGATATTGAAAATCCTATGTAAAATAAGGTGGTTTTGCTTAAGAAAATTAGTACCAAATTTTCATATTTACAAAAAAAGTATTGCTTTTCTATTAGCATAGATGGTTGCAAGCAGATAATTCATGAAAAAAGAGCATAAGAGATATGTGATACAGTGATAGTTTCTCATCTTTAAAATAATCAATAATCTTAAAGTTTGATAATAATGGAGGTTATGTAATATTTGGTGCTTTGAAGGAGACTACTAAGAAAAATCTAGAATTTTTGGAATTTATACTTTTCTCATGGTATAATTAATCCTACAAATAAATTTCAACTGTGAAAAACTGCATATAGATGAGATTTTTGAAAACTAGATGGAAAGGTCTGTGATTATTAAATGAGGTTTGGGTCATATATTCTACATTTTACATTGCTTTTCTTTCATGTCTGATGATCTGACTGCCTGTCAGTTATTAGTAACATCTGCTGCTAGCAGTCACAGAGCAGCTCATGACAGCTGTGTGATCCTGCCCTGGAATTCATGCCAGAACAATCACCTCTGAATATCAGTAGACCACCTGGGCATTCAGCTTCAGTGTGTAACAACATCTCCTGCTCTTTCATGAATGCCAGAGATACAGAAAAAGAACTTGGATGCGGAAGGCAAAGAAAACCTGGTACCTCCAAAAAGAGTCATCTCTCAGTTACTGAATTTCTACATCTGTAAACCATCTGCCTCCCCTGACTGCAGTTATAACATTTTAGTTTAAATGAACCTCCTATATAACTTTCAAAGTGGTCAAGCTTTTTCAAATGGAAGTCCTGTGATCAGTATGAAGCAAGGGAATGACCTCTCAATTCTCAAGCAGTTTCCCTCGGGACTTGGCTGGCATCTACTGAGCAAATATTTACTAGCCATTGACTTTGTGTCAAGCACCATGCTGGACTCTTGGGCATGGAGAAAGAATAATAAAACATGGTTCTTTATCTTCAAGTAGTTCACAGGCAAGTCTAGTTTTCTGAGTGTAAGAACCAGGCATATTAAGGTCCAGTCATCAGCTTGCATTTGACAGTTGAAGAGCAGTCTTCCATGCCAACAAGAAAAGGATTGTCTTAAGAGGTACTCACTCTAACCATAATCCCTTCATGGACAGAATTTTCTTTTCCTGGTCTTTAATCATCTGGAAACATTCTGTTTCATATTAAGGACCTGAGACATTTTCAAACAGTTATAAGTACTGCTTCAGATAAAGAAGCAGAATGGATCCCTTTTCCTAGGGAACACCTATAAAACTGTAATGCCATGAATGGAAAACTATGATTCTCTTACATAAATCACCTTACAGATATTTTTTTATTTGTTGTAAAATTTTTAGTCAGATAAATGTGAAGCATATAAAAATATCCATATTGATATGAAGCACTCATTACAAATACTCACAAAACCCACTGTGATGGGAAGTCATACTCTACTTTGACAGTTTTTGATTTTTTAAAAATAAATTGGTAGTGGGCAACGTAGGTTCATTATACTTTAGAAGACGAATTAAGAAGGAAACATGAAATAGCAACCCTTAGACTATTACTTGGCTTACTTATTAGTCACAAACCAGAAGAAGATGGCACATGGTTCATTTCTCCAGATCTGATGCTGAAAGCACAGTGAAGATAATTTCCTCATCTCTGTTTCATTAAAATGGCAACATGTCATTCTTGTGACATTTAAAGGTTGTTTCATAGAGAACACCAATGCTCACTCAGGTGCTTGCCGAAGAGGCTGTGTTAAATCCAAAACTTTCTCCTCTTGCCAAGCTTCCAATATCAACCCCATCCTCTCTGTAGATAATCTTTTGCTTTCCACTCTTCTTGAGCTCAAAGAAGCTGACCCAACTTTCTATTCATTTCTACCTTGAAATATCTCAAATAGCCTTAGTTGTTTCTTTCTATTTTAGGAGGGAGAGTCAACTTTCCAAAGCTAAATCCTGCCCTTAAGACCTTGAACTCAAATAGAGGAACACTAGACTGGGAGCAAAAGGCGTGGGTATGATGCTCAGTCCTGACAACTTCTAGCTGCATGACCTAGTTTCTTTGCAACTCAAAACCTTTAATTATAGAAAAAGACAACAATACTCATTCACAGTGTTTTGGTAAGAACAATTGCACAGAGTTGGACACGACTGAAACGACTTAGCAGCAGCAGCATACTATTTCATATTGGTTCTAAAACAATCTATTTATCAACGACTCTCCTTTATAAAATATTTTGTATCTTAACTTAAAACTGAACTTCCTGAAAGTCCCAAATTCAAAATGGACCTCATATACCTACTCACTTCATACAGGACATAACACATTAATCCTGAAATGACTTTCCTGAAGGGAAATCTCCCAAACTAGTTTATCTTTTTCCTTTGCCAGAGACATTTATCAACGACTCTCCTTTATAAAATATTTTGTATCTTAACTTAAAACTGAACTTCCTGAAAGTCCCAAATTCAAAATGGACCTCATATACCTACTCACTTCATACAGGACATAACACATTAATCCTGAAATGACTTTCCTGAAGGAAAATCTCCCAAACTAGTTTGTCTTTTTCCTTTGCCAAAGACTTAGCAAGTGACTCTTGGGGGCTAAGGGGCAGCGGATGAGGCACAAGGAAGGGAGAGAAGAAAAATAGAGCAGAAGCTTGAAAAGGTTTGCTTATCCTGGGTGTGACTAGAAGTGGAGGAACTGTTCTGAAAAGGAACTAGGCAGTCTATGTATGAACCACTGTGCATCACAAGTTTAATGAGGTAGCTGTGGTTATAGATGGAGTCCTTTTAACCTTGTCTCCCATTCTTCACAAACACAAGCACCCATTCTCAGCAGTTAACATGAAGAGTGACAATACCTTTAAAGCACACATGCCAACATTTTATAACATAAGTTCTACTATTACTTTTTGCCTCTCAACAACTTTCTTCACCTCAGAGCATTCTGACCTTCAGAATTACACATCATGGCCGCTGCACTTTCTGGCATTAGGAGAACTGTTACTTGTCATAATTCCACATCCTATTGGGATTGCTAATATTACCGAAATTCTCAGTTCTCCTTTAGATCAACAGAGCAACACAGTCTTGATTATGTTATAGCAAATCTTCCAATGCTGCTCAAATGACTTGTGAATACAGCTGGCAAGAAATGAAGACCATCAAGTAGCCTGCCAGATATTGAAAATCCTATGTAAAATAAGGTGGTTTTGCTTAAGAAAATTAGTACCAAATTTTCATATTTACAAAAAAAGTATTGCTTTTCTATTAGCATAGATGGTTGCAAGCAGATAATTCATGAAAAAAGAGCATAAGAGATATGTGATACAGTGATAGTTTCTCATCTTTAAAATAATCAATAATCTTAAAGTTTGATAATAATGGAGGTTATGTAATATTTGGTGCTTTGAAGGAGACTACTAAGAAAAATCTAGAATTTTTGGAATTTATACTTTTCTCATGGTATAATTAATCCTACAAATAAATTTCAACTGTGAAAAACTGCATATAGATGAGATTTTTGAAAACTAGATGGAAAGGTCTGTGATTATTAAATGAGGTTTGGGTCATATATTCTACATTTTACATTGCTTTTCTTTCATGTCTGATGATCTGACTGCCTGTCAGTTATTAGTAACATCTGCTGCTAGCAGTCACAGAGCAGCTCATGACAGCTGTGTGATCCTGCCCTGGAATTCATGCCAGAACAATCACCTCTGAATATCAGTAGACCACCTGGGCATTCAGCTTCAGTGTGTAACAACATCTCCTGCTCTTTCATGAATGCCAGAGATACAGAAAAAGAACTTGGATGCGGAAGGCAAAGAAAACCTGGTACCTCCAAAAAGAGTCATCTCTCAGTTACTGAATTTCTACATCTGTAAACCATCTGCCTCCCCTGACTGCAGTTATAACATTTTAGTTTAAATGAACCTCCTATATAACTTTCAAAGTGGTCAAGCTTTTTCAAATGGAAGTCCTGTGATCAGTATGAAGCAAGGGAATGACCTCTCAATTCTCAAGCAGTTTCCCTCGGGACTTGGCTGGCATCTACTGAGCAAATATTTACTAGCCATTGACTTTGTGTCAAGCACCATGCTGGACTCTTGGGCATGGAGAAAGAATAATAAAACATGGTTCTTTATCTTCAAGTAGTTCACAGGCAAGTCTAGTTTTCTGAGTGTAAGAACCAGGCATATTAAGGTCCAGTCATCAGCTTGCATTTGACAGTTGAAGAGCAGTCTTCCATGCCAACAAGAAAAGGATTGTCTTAAGAGGTACTCACTCTAACCATAATCCCTTCATGGACAGAATTTTCTTTTCCTGGTCTTTAATCATCTGGAAACATTCTGTTTCATATTAAGGACCTGAGACATTTTCAAACAGTTATAAGTACTGCTTCAGATAAAGAAGCAGAATGGATCCCTTTTCCTAGGGAACACCTATAAAACTGTAATGCCATGAATGGAAAACTATGATTCTCTTACATAAATCACCTTACAGATATTTTTTTATTTGTTGTAAAATTTTTAGTCAGATAAATGTGAAGCATATAAAAATATCCATATTGATATGAAGCACTCATTACAAATACTCACAAAACCCACTGTGATGGGAAGTCATACTCTACTTTGACAGTTTTTGATTTTTTAAAAATAAATGGGTAGTGGGCAACGTAGGTTCATTATACTTTAGAAGACGAATTAAGAAGGAAACATGAAATAGCAACCCTCAGACTATTACTTGGCTTACTTATTAGTCACAAACCAGAAGAAGATGGCACATGGTTCATTTCTCCAGATCTGATGCTGAAAGCACAGTGAAGATAATTTCCTCATCTCTGTTTCATTAAAATGGCAACATGTCATTCTTGTGACATTTAAAGGTTGTTTCATAGAGAACACCAATGCTCATTCAGGTGCTTGCCGAAGAGGCTGTGTTAAATCCAAAACTTTCTCCTCTTGCCAAGCTTCCAATATCAACCCCATCCTCTCTGTAGATAATCTTTTGCTTTCCACTCTTCTTGAGCTCAAAGAAGCTGACCCAACTTTCTATTCATTTCTACCTTGAAATATCTCAAATAGCCTTAGTTGTTTCTTTCTATTTTAGGAGGGAGAGTCAACTTTCCAAAGCTAAATCCTGCCCTTAAGACCTTGAACTCAAATAGAGGAACACTAGACTGGGAGCAAAAGGCGTGGGTATGATGCTCAGTCCTGACAACTTCTAGCTGCATGACCTAGTTTCTTTGCAACTCAAAACCTTTAATTATAGAAAAAGACAACAATACTCATTCACAGTGTTTTGGTAAGAACACAGTGAAACAATAAGCATAAAACTGTGTTGTAAAGTAAAAAGTGGTACTTTACCATATTTAGAATATTCTTCCAGTATCTGTAGGCATTAATCTGATCAGTTGTTCCTTCCTCTTTCTTCCTCACTATATTCTAGATTTTTAAATCCTATCAGTTTACATCTTACTTTATCTATGATAAAATAAGAATAACATATATAAACTAATTACTTTGATCATATTTACCCTTTAAGTTACTATGCATTTTCTTCCCTAATTACTGCGAATCTTCTTTAAAAAGTCTTTCTTTTCTCTATATATCTTTACAATTTGATATTCTTGACATCTTATATTCTAGTATTTTTCTTGGTCCTATCATCTAAATTTGCACATGAAGCTTTTTATGAGCTTTCATAATTCTTTCTCACTTCTCTGCAACATTTGACACTGCTGACAATCACCATTACTAATCTAAGTTCTCCTGATATATTTTTCTTCTTTCCTGACAGCTTTGATTTTGCATTCACTTTCTCTTTTTTTCTCCCACCCCTAATATGTGCTACCTAAGGACATGCTTTGCTATTCTGCCCTCTGTATTCTCTTTTTTGGCAAATATCCATGCTCAAATACTTATTTAATTATAAGTTCTGTAAACCTAACTTTCAAATATGTCACCTTTCTTTCACAATAATTTGCCTCCACTCTGCAGCACATTTTCAATGTCCTCAGATATACCTTTAACTTTCTATGACCTTAAAGAGTCAAGAGTTTCCATTCTGTTCCTCAAAACTGAAAAGAAAGCTTGTAGGTCCTGGAGTCTTCTCTTGCAAAGTCAGAGAAATGCCCAAGGAGCACTAGATTTTCATCAGGTCTAATTATCACTCATCATTCTAGTGTTAGAGTGGACTGCTTTACCCTTAAACAGTTTATTTCTGTATTCCTATCTTAATTCAGAAATTCTAAAAGTTAAGATAATTTCTCAAACCCAAATAAAAAAATAGAATATAAAGTTGTTTTACCAATTAAGGTGCAGAATTTAAAATCATAAGTAAAACTATAAGGTCCTACAGTCCAGTATAGGGAATTATATTCAATATCCTATGATAAACCATGATGGAAAAACATAGAAAATGAATGTATAATGTGCATAACTGAGTCACTATGCTGTATAACAGAGATTGATATAACATTGGAAATCAACTATACTTCAATAAAAAATAAAATTAAAAAACAAATAACATATAGGTTGACCAAATAAAATGGAGAAAATATATAAGACCAAGACTGCACATTGCTGAACTATGAAAAAATAAAATGAGTAGAAAAGTGTAATCAAACCTTTGACAATGGAGGAACTCATGTAGAAACATGTTTTAGTATCCAGGCACATCATGGTGGCAACAGAGAAATGCTACACCACAATATTTATTTCAGTTTTTGCATAGTTCTAGTATAAACCAGTGGTTAGTTTGATAATAAAATATTTTAAGACTTTGTAATCAATCAAGTTTCAATTCCAGCAGATATAATGAAATCAAACCTTTGACAATGGAGGAACTCATGTAGAAACATGTTTTAGTATCCAGGCACATCATGGTGGCAACAGAGAAATGCTACACCACAATATTTATTTCAGTTTTTGCATAGTTCTAGTATAAACCAGTGGTTAGTTTGATAATAAAATATTTTAAGACTTTGTAATCAATCAAGTTTCAATTCCAGCAGATATAATGAAATCTATTAAGATGAATATATTTTTACAGGTAATTAAAAAATCTATTAAAAATCTCCAACTACTTTTCAATGGCACTTAAAACTCAATCTTATTGATACTTAATATTCAAATTCTTAACAGTTGTATCAATCTTCCCTCAATATTATTTCACACCTTCAAAAGAATCATTGCTGGTATCTAGAACCAGTTATTGCCAAAATCATTCAGCCTTATTTAAATAAATCTCATAATTGGTTTCCTTTTAAAACTACATTTCTGGTTGACTAGAACAACAGTGAAATGATTGGTAGTCATGCACTTAAGACAGACATCACCAACAGTGACAGTATAATCATAGCTTAAGATGTTGCACATTTACTTCAGTAGTTACCATAGAGACTTAAATTTGGCTCTTTAATACAAAGTATATGAATTTCATTTTGAATGCATTCATTTTGGTTAGCAAGGTGCACCAGCTTTCCTAGTTGAATGCATGTATATAGGCACAACCATTTTGGAATTTTTTCCCAGAAATCTTAAGGGATCAAACATGCTGTTGCTGCTGCTAAGTTGCTTCAGTCGTTTCCGACTCTATGCGATCCCATAGATGGCAGCCCACCAGGCTCCCCCGTCCCTGAGATTCTCCAGGCAAGAACACTGGAGTGGGTTGCCATTTCCTTCTCCAATGCATGAAAGTGGAAAGTGAAAGTGAAGTCACTCAGTCGTGTCCGACTCTTAGTGACCCCACGGACTGCAGCCCACCAGGCTCCTCCATCCATGGGATTTTCCAGGCAAGAGTACTGGAGTGGGGTGCCATTGCCTTCTCCAAGGGATAAAACATGGGTATATCTAAAATATATATATATATATATTCAGTTCCTAGAGTTTTTAATGGGTACTTCATTACTTCATCATTTGAAGCCTAGTTTGGCAAATATATATATATATTTAATGATTTCAGTTCAGTTCAGTTTAGTCTCTCAGTCATGTCTGACTCTTTGCGATCCCATGAATTGCAGCACACCAGGCCTCCCTGTCCATCACTAACGCCCGGAGTTCACTCAAACTCAGGTCCATCGAGTTGGTGATGCCATCTAGCCATCACATCCTCTGTCGTTCCCTTTTCCTCCTGCCCCCAACCCCTCATTTAGTGATATTTTATTAAAGTAATTTTCAAGAGGGAAAACGAAAGGTAGGGGAACCAGGTATTCTAGCCTAAACTTAGGTATGGTTCAAAGCACAAAGAAGGAATGAACACAGTAGCAAAGTTCTGAGATTTCACTGATTTCAGGTTCCTGCTCCTTTCCTGCCCTCCTGTCTATAAGACTTGAAATTTTAATTCATAAATTCTTCCCTGGTTATCTTCAGTTCAGTTCAGCCACTCAGTTATGTCCGACTCTTTGTGACCCCATGAATCGCAGCACGCCAGGCCTCCCTATCCATCACCATCTCTCGGAGTTCACTCAGACTCATGTCCATCGAGTCCATGATGCCATCCAGCCATCTCATCCTTGGTTGTCCCCTTCTCCTCCTGCCCCCAATCTCTCCCAGCATCAGAGTCTTTTCCAATGAATCAACCCTTCTCATGAGGTGGCCAAAATACTGGAGTTTCAGCTTTAGCATTATTCCTTCCAAGGAAATCCCAGGGTTGATCTCCTTCAGAATGGACTGGTTGGATCTCCTTGCAGTGCAAGGGACTCTCAAGAGTCTTCTCCAACAATCATAGAAATTTTTCCTTTGAGCTTAATGAGCTTTATATTTGTACCTTGAAATGATCCTAAACTATATTATACTCTCCAAACCTTCAATAAATTTAGGAGTGATCTATCTACAGATATACCATTCACAGTGTCTAGTGCAGGTCTAGGTATATAATTATTTATATTGATTGATGGGTAAAATGGGAGTAGATTGATACATAAGTGTATAAATGTAATCTAAAGTATAATGAAAACATTATTGGTACATTAAAATTAAAACCAAACACATGGGAGAAAGAACCTTCTGATATCCATTATGATAATACATGTAAAATAATTCTATAAAGCACTATTCAAATGTAAAGCCTCATCAAAAAATAAACTCCCAGAGGAGTTTTGTTCATTTGAGGAACTATTGTTCTGAGAGAATAAACTGTTCCTAACTCTAAAATAGAAAAGCTTTCCTTTTCCCAAAGCATTAGGATATTTGTGCTCTTACAGACTTGGCATGAGAGATGTGATACTCTTGCATTATGTTCCACAGTGAATGTGCTCTTTGCAAATGCTTGCAAAGCTGGATCCTTCCTGTCAGTTTGGTCTCAGCTAAAATGCTTCCTTAGAATGGGCTTCCTTGACCACTCCAAAATAATGCAATGCTCCACCTCTCACTGGATTTTCTTCAAAGCACTCACCTTTATTTGAAATTAACAGACTACTTTTAATTTTTTTCTGTTTATTCATTTATCATATATCTCCCTCTGGCACAAGTTCTATGAGACTATGGACTGATCTTCTAGAGGTCTGTATGTCCAATTACTAAGAAATATTTATAAATTAAATAATAACATTCTCCAAAGTAAATTTACTTATAAACTTCACTTGAATTTAATGGCAGGTTTATTTCATTTCCTCAAACCCAGGATATATAATTTAAATGATCCTTAAAATTTCAAAACTCAAAATAGTTGTGGAAGTTATTTAACTCTCCCTTTCCATTAAGGGAAAAAAAAATGGGACCTTAATTTATAAAATAAATAGTTCAAAGTCAATTCAATGAGCACATATTTAGATACAAAAAGGATGTTAAACATTTCATTATCAAAATATCTTAGGTGCACTTTAAATGTAAATCAGCAGCATAATTGACTTAATAATCAGTGCCATTTCATATGATTAAGTACACTTAATGGGAAGCTTTAGTAAAATATGGCCATGACAGGAAGTGTCAAACTTTTCTATGCAATAATTCTGAGCACAGTAAACTCTTCAGAAAGTTCTTTTTATTGCCATAAATTCAAATAGTTAAATTGAGGTTCTTCATATTTAGAATCATAAAGATTTTTATAATTAATGTGAATATACATTATAGTTAATGTGAATATAGTTAATATTTCTTCCCCGTACATTATCAGAGAAGAATACAAAAAACAGTCAGAATTAGTGTATTTTACAAAAGAGGCATTTCAGATATTTGTCCCTAATGAAGGTTGTTGGTTTCTTAATGTGCTGAAATTCAGTAAAAAGCTAAGTGAATCTGGTTTATTGCTATTGCCTCTTCCAAGGAAATTCTGCATAGTATCTTTGAAATGTACCTGCATTTGTTAAAGAAAAACATTGTCCAAAATGTTTTTTATCAAGTTTTAGAAATCATAGATTCTCTCTTCTGTATTTTTGCTTCCATGTAATGGTTTAATTCAAGAAAACAGTGCCAAAATTTAGAGTAATCTTAAAATTTATCCCAGTGAGTATTTTTGAATAAATCCCATAAAGAAGTATTCAACTCTGGTTTATATATTAATGGAAATAAAATGCAGATTGTACAGATTACTATTTTCATATAATCTTAACTCCATTTTCCCCATTTTACGCATGTCATACATATCTTTCTTCAAACTTTGATAATTCCTGAATTTTCTTAATTATCTAACACCTTCTGGATGTCTGGTGAGTCTTCTGCACTGCAGGCAGATTCTTTATCATCTGANAATGGAAATAAAATGCAGATTGTACAGATTACTATTTTCATATAATCTTAACTCCATTTTCCCCATTTTACGCATGTCATACATATCTTTCTTCAAACTTTGATAATTCCTGAATTTTCTTAATTATCTAACACCTTCTGGATGTCTGGTGAGTCTTCTGCACTGCAGGCAGATTCTTTATCATCTGAGCCACCTGATAAGCGTACCTCTCAACACTCATTTGCAATAGATATTATCTTATAAACTTTTAAAAATAAATATATTTATTATTACACTATATACTTCATATTAACTACAACTAACTTATATCTGGGTCTTCATGAATATTTAACTATTTGCACTCAGACTCACATATACATAAATGTATACAGGTAGATAGATGACTGATAGATGGATAAAATAAAATAGAGCAAACAGAATAAGTGAATTTCAGATGCTTATATATGCAGGATGACAAATATAGTGTACATTTATATTATCAGAGAAACACTCTCATGATAAGAATTCAGGTCACAAAAAAGAAGCAGTGAATGTCATTAGTTCAAGAAGGCACTAAACTGTGAGCGGTACTATTACCTCCAAAAAATATTTTTTTCTTATGAAAAAATCACTTTTAGAGATAACTAAGTGACTATAAAAGGGAAAATTCAAAGTCGCTGAGTCGTGTCCGACTCTTTGCGACCCCAAGGACTATACAGTTCATGGAATTCTCCAGACCAGGATACTGGGGTGGGTAGCTTTTCCCTTCTCCAGGGGATCTTCCCAACCCATGGATTGAACCCAAGTCTCCCGCATTGCAGGTGGGTTCTTTACCAGCTGAGCCACAAGGGAAGCCCTATAAAAGAGAACCAGAGATTACCATCAAGTCCTAGTGTACCTAAGTCCCCTACAATGATTTAGATTTCTAAAACAAAGTACATCTCAATGTAGCCTATGTTTGTGAGGTTAAACATTACATGGATGACTATCCAATATAATATCTATTCTCATATTTTGCTTTTGTGAACTAGAAAGTTCAAATGAAGAAGTATGATTATCAAAATGACCAAGCCTTAGGGTAGTATAACTTTAAAAGCAAAACAAGTTCTGCTAATATTTTCTAACATTATCCTAAAGTTTCTCTTTTGCTGTCTCGCATACAGGGTTATCGTTACCATCGTTCTAAATTCCATATATATCTAATTTCCCTGTTGTTCACTTGTGTTTTCTAAAGGAGGAAGGAAATCAAGTATGCATTAAGGTTAACAGTCAAAATAAAATTCTAACACATTTATTTTAGAAAATAGAGTTTTCTATACGTATCTAAATTAAATATTATATGATCCTATTGACCCAATGTTCTGAAATATATATAATAGATATAACACAGTCTCTAGAAACAATGTCTTAGCTACCTCTTACCTAAAAGTATCTTATTCTATAATTTCAATTAAACAAAGAATAAAGAGACTGAAGAGATATGTTTAAACAACTGTTTAAGTTAGAGTGGTGGCCCACATGCCACAAAATCTCATTGTAAGCACAGAAGTAAAAATTGTAAGCCATCTGCAGCATGTTTAAGGTTTATCCTGCACCAGATAGATAACTTTAGAGTAGTTTTCTGGACTAAATATTCTTTACAGAGGTATACATGAACAAAATCTTTTAGGCTTTTATGTCTGTTTATGACCACTTAGACTTTAAAAGAGGCTAATAAGATACAAACTTTCAATTAGAAGTTCTAACATCTAATGTACAGTTTGGTGACTATAGTTAATAATTCTCTGTTATATACCTGAAATTTGTTAATAGCAGATCTTAACTATGTGAGGTGATGAATATGTTAATTAGCTTGACTGTGGTAATCATTTCCCACATCACATATGTATAGCATCATGATGTAAAACTCAAATAGATACATTTTTTGCCAATATATCCAGGGTAGGGAAAGAGGCTAAGAAGTTTCTATGTTAATATTAAGTCAGTACTTTATAATATTTAAATAAAAGTGTTCTACAAAACCATCTTCACCAAAATTGGTGATAACACATGAACTTAGATTAAGTTAATTTAGTTAAAAGATTTCTATTATAGTGTGGTTTCTATGACTAGCCAAATAAAACAAAAACAGTTAAGTTTTACATACTGACAGACAATCCAATATGCTCAAATTTACATGAATTAAATTTAAATAAAGCAAACAGTTCTAACAGATATAACTCAACTAGACTTTTGTCAAAATTTATTTCTATTTAATAAATTATTATGATTGACATTGTCAGTTGTAAAAATTATAATTGCATGGATTCTTTTTAGAAAATTCATTATTTTCAATAATATCACAAACCTTAGTCCTACTATCCCCAAAAAGTTTACAAACTTTTCACCTCATTGACCAAGCTATTCTTTTCAATAAGAACCTCTGCCTTTCATTTTTCCTTTATATATTATGTCAACTCAAATTTCTTTTCTACTTCATTGCTTGTGAAATTTCGATATAAATGGACTTCACATCATGAAACATGTTCTTCAGATAAATATATTGCTACTTTTATAGTAATCTAGAAGGAAAGAAAATTGGGGCATTTGAAGTAAATCCCATTCTGTTAATTAAACTACTGATTGTTGTCAAAAGAGCTTATTAAGGGTAGTGATAATAATACAATGAAAATTTCCATAGTATGGTACAGTTCATAAAAAATCAATAAGTATTGTCTTATTTAACCTACATAGTTGTCCTGAGAGGTAGATGGTTAGAATCATACTGAGGCTATGTAAAAAGAAACTAGGCTAAGATACAATGAGAATCTCAGCTAGACTGTGGAAGTCTATAGCTGACTGGATATCATCAGTTACATTTTTTCTTCATTTGTTTCTCTTTGGAAGATGTTTCTCTTTTTCTCTCTCTGTGTGTGTGTGTGTGTGCACACGTGCATGCATGCTTTAATACTTATCAACTTTACTGAAGTATATTTAACATACACTGGACTTGTCAACTACAAATTGGAACCTGTCATGGGTACCCACTTGTCAATGCAGAGAAAAATAAGAGATGCAGGTTCAATCCCTAGGTTGGGAAGATCCCTTGGAGTAGGAAATGGCAACCCACTCCAGTATTCTTACCGGGAGAATTCCCATGGACAGAGGAGTCTGGTGAGCTACAGTGCCACGTGGCTGTAAGAGCTGGACATGCCTGAAGCAACTTAGCACACACATGGGCACTTGCCATTTCCTCTACAAGGATTAAATTATGTGCTGCTGCAATTGCCGACCTCCAACATCTCCAGAAGGAGTTCAGGGTGGAGAGCAGAAATGAGACACTCTGTGTTCCAGGAAAACTAGCAGGTCAGGTCTTTAGATATGTATTTTTAGGTCGATTTTATATGTCCATTTTTGTATCTCCTCATATCTAGAACAGAACTAAAATCCTTAATGGTAATGGCTGTTTCTTACAACTAGCAGAAGCTTCACAAGATCAGTAGAAAGTTTCTGGAAAAATTTGTATTTGATTCCATGTATTCCCCCTTTACCACAAGCACATATATACTGACTGACCTTTCCCCTCTGCCTCTTTGGAACAGTTTCTCAAAGCTATCTGAGGTGCTGTCATCTCCCATGCTCAGTCCTCATTTTGTCCCAAATAAAACTTAACTCACAACTCTCATGTTGTGCATATTTTTAAGTTGACAAATTAAGTGATGCTGACTAGTGACATGAGTTGTTCAAAACCACACAGCATAGACACTAAAACAATAACACCTGCCACCTATGACACAATTTATGTGTGACAAATGGGATTGATCAGCACTATGTACACCATCGCATTTAATAGTCCCCTAGAACAAATCCAAAAAGTGATGTAATCTTTCTTACATATATGGACAAACTAGAGCTTAGGAGACCTGATGTCTTACCCTCACACAGATAATAGGTGCTAGAGCGTTGGTCTTGAATCTGCGATGCCTCCTTCCAGACCATACTTGTAACCTTCCCTTGTAGCTCAGTTGGTAAAGAATATGCCTGCAATGCAGGATACCTGGATTCAATTCCTAGCTTGAGAAGAACCCTTGGAGAAGGAAACAAACCCACTCCACTATTCTTGCCTAAAAATCCCATGGACAGAGGAGCCTTGCAGGCTACAGTCCATGGGGTCGTAAGTCAGACACACTTAGAGACCAAACCACAACCACCACGTTTCAGGTCAGGGGGACACTCTTCTGAGTTCTTTGCTGACTTCTGACTTTTCATGACTCAATTGGTTCTACAATGCAGATTATCTCATATATTATGTGCTTTTAGAAATACTGCCCATGGGCTAGTGCCTCATGCAAGGCAAGGACTTTTGGTGGTGATGCTTTTTGGATGGTACTGATGCTGCCATCAGGGATATTATTTAAAGACAGATGACACCTTTGATGATAAATTCATATTACACTGGGTTAATTTTGTCATAAACTATTTTACATGGATATTTATTTCTGAGTTCCTCCTATCTAGAATTTCAACCACTAAGAATTTCCAACATCTGCTGCTTCATATTCCTCTTCCCTTCCTTAGTTTTTTTTCTCTTAAACACTATCACTAACAGAGTAACATATTTTATTTCTCTTGTTCACTGTCTGTATCCTTCACTAAAATATAAGTTCCATAGGACACACATTTTTGTCTATTTTGTTCACAACTCTATGCCCTGTACCTATTGAGCAGGAAGTAAATATCAGGTAAAAATTAACATTTATATTTTAGGACTTATGTTATTTTGATGATTGTTGTGTAATGAAGTGGAAAACAGTATCTGAGACTAATTTCTCAAGAGCACTTGGATCTACTTGTACGTATTTTCACTGGACATGTATTATGCATAGGCGGCTACAGCCTATTAGAAAAAGATTAAATCACTAGATGAGACCACATTCTCAGTATTCTGGAAGAAGACTGCATTTATATATTAACTTCTCCTCTTTCTCCTGGTAATACCACTGTTTTGGAGGTTGTCATGTTATGGAGGGATGAACCTGATTAGGGAAAATAGTGCTATAGAAATCAGCAGTACAGTCACTGGTCTCAGAATGCTGGGGTTCGATTTTCAACTATTCTACTTACTAGTTACATACATATTAGAAGTCACTATTACTTTATGCCAAGAACTTTTATCCAGAGACTTCAGTGTTTTTTCAATGCTTTGAAATTGTATTTAAACCTATGGTCTACAGGAGACTAGATGCTTCTTTCTTTGAAGGTCTATCATTTTGATCAGATATTCAAGGTCTGTCAGTTTTTACAATACTTTGGTCATCAAAGGTCAAGTGATACTGTTATAAATAAATCCCCTAAAAGAAATACCTTTGGATTGACTTAAATATCTATAAACCAGCCAGAAAAATAATATTTTGCAGGCATTTAATACTTCTCGGTTTTTCATCCTCAAGTCTACATAGAGCAGAGCTTTATAAAACAACTATATCTTTCAGTTCAGTTCAATTTAGTCGCTCAGTCATGTCCGACTCTTTGGACTTCATGAACCACAACACGCCAGGACTCCCTGTCCATCACCAACTACTGGAGTTGACCCAAACTCATGTCTATTGAGTTGGTGATGCCATACAGCCATCTCATCCTCTGTTGTCCCCTTCTCCTCCTGCCCTCAATCTTTCCCAGCATCAGAGTCTTTTCAAATGAGTCAGCATTTTACATCAGGTGGCCAAAGTATTGTAGTTTCAGCTTCAACATCAGTCCTTCCAATGAATGCCCAGGACTGATCTCCTTTAGGATGGACTGGTTGGATTTCATTGCAGTTCAAGGGACTTTGAAGAGTCTACTCCAACAACACAGTACAAAAGCATCAATTCTTCAGTGCTCAGCTTTCTTTATAGTCCAACTCTCACATCCCTACAAGACTACTGGAAAAACCATAGCTTTGACTAGATGGACCTTTGTTGACAAAGTAATGTCTCTGCTTTTTAATATGCTGTCTAGGTTGGTTATAACTTTCCTTCCGAGGAGTAAGCGTCTTTTAATTTCATGGCTGCAGTCACCATCTGCAGTGATTTTGGAGCCCCAAAAAATAGAGTCAGCCACTGTTTCCCCATCTATTTGCCAAAAAGTGATGGGACCGGATGCCATGATCTTCGTTTTCTGAATGATGAGATTTAAGCCAACTTTTTCACTCTCCTCTTTCACTTTCATCAAGAGGCTCTTTGGTTCTTCTTCACTTTCTTCCATCTTTACTACTATTATAATCACCTTTTCACAATTGATATTAAATAATTGTCTATATATGGCCTCCACAGGTGGTTCAATGGTAAAGAACCTGCCTGCAATGCAGGAGATAGGAATTTGATCCCTGGGTCAGGAAGATTCCCTGGAGAAGGAAATGACAACTGCAGTATTCCTGTCTGGGAAATCCCATGGACAGAGGAGTCTGGCGGACTCCAGTCGATGGGGTTGCAAAGATTTAGACATGAATTGATGCTTTTGAACTGTGGTGTTGGAGAAGACTCTTGAGTTTCTTGAACTGCTAGGAGATCCAACCAGTCCATTCAAAAGGAGATCAGCCCTGGGATTTCTTTGGAAGGAATGATGCTGAAGCTGAAACTCCAGTACTTTGGCCACCTCATGTGAAAAGTTGGTTCATTGGAAAAGACTCTGATGCTGGGAGGAATTGGGGGCAGGAGGAGAAGGAGACGACAGAGGATGAGATGGCTGGATGGCATCAATGACTCAATGGATGTGAGTCTGAGTGAACTCCGGGAGATGGTGATGGACTGGGAGGCCTGGCGTGCTGCGATTCATGGGATCGCACAGTCGGACACAACTGAGCGACTGAACTGAACTGAACTGAACTGAACATGACAGTGACAAGAAAACCTTATGTATAAAACAAAAATCTACTACATTTTACTGACAATAATGCCTATGTATTGCTTCTTTGAGTGTAAAAGTGTGTTATCTTGCTTCAGTCGTGTCTGACTCTTTGCAGCCCCGTGGACTGTAGCCTGCTAGGTTCTTCTGTCCATGGGATTCTACAGCCAAGAATACCGGAGTGGGTGTCCATGCCCTTCTCCAGGGGATCTTCCTGGCACAGGGACTGAACCTGAGTCTCATGTCTCCTGCACTGGCAGATGGGTTGAACCATCTGGAAAGGCCTATGAGAGTAAAAGCACCAGGCCCCTTTCATTTTTGCAGCCTCAGTATCTGCAAAGTGTAGTAAATATACTACATGTTCTGTATGTTTGGTGTATAATAATCAAACTGGATATTAGACACAGATCTTCTGAATATGAATCCCTAACATATTCTCATTTCATTAAGTCACACATCTTTTTATGAAATTAATCTAAAGGAGAGTGTCATCCCTTTGCTAATATATTGTTCTAGCATTTTCTCTTATTCAACATCTTCCTCAGCCAGGGTACCAATTATTAAATAAACACATATCCATGTCACACAAAGAAAAGTGAAACACAAATCAAGAGACTAATAAAGAGCAAAATACACACTTTGTTTCAGCTGATAATATACAGAAACTACAGACAATGAATGTTTTAAACATTCAAAGAACATTCGCTTATTAGTACTTCATTTCTTACAAAGAAGATGTATCATATTATCCCACTAAATTCTTTCCTAAGTAGATTCTTCCCTAACGCATCTTTCAATCAGTTATGTGAAGATCACCCATCCAATCTGAGAGCTCTGTGATGAAGGTAAGGGGAGTCTATTGACAGAGAATCAAGCTTAACAGGTGAGCAGAAAGAAGGTGAATAAGACTGTTAGAAAAGAAGGGGAAAAACATGAGGAACAGGATCACTAGATATTGCTAATGTTGCTATGTTGGTTTTTTTCCTTATGAATTTCAACCACAGCATTCAAAGAATATTGGTTAATTAATGTGTAAATACTCTCTTCATTAAGTCTAAGGATATGAGAAAACTGCTTTTAATCTTTTGAATATACTTTCTTTTCTTTCTAACTCCCTTCCTTCCATCTTTTTTCTTCTTCCTTTTTTAACTGTTAGCTTTTACATTCTGTTCTTTGAGAACTACACTGAGTAAAACATTTGGGTCTCCAAATGTTTCAAAGATTGTGCAAAGATGAATCAGATACTTGACAGGAAGAAGACATTCCTAAGTATGCCATTAAGCCTTATGGAGCAAGTTCCACTGGACTATAAATATATAAACAAATATAGAAAGAATAAAATTCCATTAACTAATGATCTCAGACACTGGACTGTAAGGAAGATTTGTAGGCAAAAAGTTGTATAACAAAGACATCCTAGTGCTTCTAAAATAATCCATATTATTCAAGATCCATTAAATTTCACATTATATAAACTCAAAGTAATTCTTATTCTCAGATTTTGACATTTGCTTACATAACATCAAATATATTTGTGAATGATAAAGCTTACTTTCTAAATGAGAAATTAAAAGGCATAACTCCTGAACTTCATAAATATATCTAAACTGTAATAATTTTGTTGTACAAATAATGTAGCCAAACAATAGTGTTTCAAATAACATGTCAAATTATAGAAAGGAAAAAACAACAGTATTACTAATTTAACTAATTTTTAAATGATATTGAATGTGGTTTGAAGAAAAAAACAATATGTTATTCCTCATGATTTCTTAGTAAGAAGGAACATTTGTGTGTTCATATTTAAAATTTTCAAATGCAATATTAAAATTATTAATATACTTCCTAGTATCAGATATATGATGGATTAAATCTTATTTTTTGTTAACTTGGAAGGCCATTTAAAAAGTACATTTGCATACAACTCATTCATCAAACAATAATGTCTATGATTGTAAAAATAGTCATGCTACTTGAATTATCCAGAATACCTTTGAACACAGGTTATTCTTAAAGGTATTTGAGAATAACCTCAAGCAGCACTTGTAAATACAGATATTGTAACACTTTCAAGTTTCAGTTCAAAAACACCAAGTGATTTTTAGGCTAATGTTCTATTTCAAAAATAAAGCCCTTCTTTAATTAAAAAACTAAAACGCTAATGCCTTTGAACTATGTATATAAGAATTACTTCGAAAAATTTTAAAATGCCTCTAATTTCCCATTTAATTGTAAATATTGCATGCAAAAAGACTCTAGCCTCTAATCAAGTATTAAAATGACCAACTGATCAGTAATTTGTATCACTTCACAAAAAAGATCTGACAGTAAATTACTGAGTCTACACATGCATGCTATAGCATAGTATGTTCAGAGTCAAAAAATAAAGTAAAATGAAATTACCCTAAAAGACATTTCAAGATTCTCTCCACCCCAGATATCCATTCCTGCATCGTAAGTTCCTATCTCTTCAAAGTAGTTTCTGTCAATAGAAAATAGGCCACCAGCCATAGTTGGGGTCCTAGTTGAAAAAAAACAAAAACAAAAGAATATCTTTTGAAAACAATGTGTGGAGTTTAATGAGACTATAGCAAGTATTTCTGAAACATTTTAAATAAAAAGCAGTATACTTAAAAACTTCAAACTGGAAACATAAAGCCAAATTATAGGAAGTTTTAAAATTAATAAATAGCATTTTATTTCACATTTTCTGTAAAACTAAACTTAGATTACCCTATAGTTTTTCTTATGGGTAATCAAATAGATATAAGGAACACTGGCCATTTAAGACAGGGGCATATACATCCTGTGTGAAAGTCATAGTGAAGAGAAATCTGTGTTCTTATCACTGTCCTTAAAGAGCTGAACTAGTCATGAAACTTCTTGTTGTGATCCTGTCACTTAATCATAAATTATTTTAATATGAACTCTAGAAACCTATGGAAATGGTTTCTCTATGAAAAGATCTACAATCTATTTGAATACGAAAAAATAAGTGCTGTGAAATATTTATAGGCAATAAGTATCTAATAATAGTCACATAAGTATCATAATAAGTTTACATCTAATTGTCTACAGCTAATTCTTTTACCTAATTAAAATGATAAAATGAATCATATAACCCTATAGACACACATAAATCCTGTATACTATTCATGGGTTTAGAAGGACATTTGGCACAGATCCAAAACTTTTTACTAGGAATAAATGATTTTGGTTCTCACATTCAAACTTTCTCTGTAGAAACTAAGAAATCAAGTGCTAACTTTCACAAGGAATAATTATTGATCTTAAAAGATGAATTAAAATCAGTAGTTAATATGTGACCTACACACAGTCTTCATGAATCTATCTATACAACCAATGATTATTTCTGAATAGAGCTTTTCAAGCTTCATAGCACATTAGCAGCACCTGACACACCCTGAAGAAACTACACTTCCATGTTTGGGTAATTCTCTCAGGTTTAGATTTAATTGGCTGGGAACGGGTCCAGATCTTTGATACAGTGTAAAGGTCCTAAGTGATTCTACTGTGCTGCTAAATTTACTAGATTGGAAACACTGGTCTAGTAACTTAGATTTAGGATGTTCATTAAGGTACACTTGACCCTTGAACAATGTGGGTTTGAACTGCTTGGGTCCACTTATATGCAAATATTTTAAACAGTAAATGCCATGCTACTACACAATCCAGTGTTGGGTGAGTCATCTGATGTGGAGGAACCTTGGATACCAAGGGCCTGGTATAAAGTATACTCAGATTAACCTCTGTGTTATTCAATGGCAGTTTGAGATTGTTAGAAAACTCAGTTTTTTTCTCAAAATTATGTCCTCTTCTGCCACAAGATGTGCTCATGTCCTCTAACTGAACAGTGTATTTCATTGAAAAACCTCAATATAATATTGTACTTGGATACCTACCATATCACAGAGTTCTCTATTTCTCCCAGTGCTATCACTGTTTTACACTCAGGCAACTAACTGTCCATCAGTTGCAGCAGCAAAGCCTTACTTGGTCTGAGCTGTTTTATTACTTCTAGTCTTGCTGGGTTCCTATCATGGACAGTGTCATTGACCTACTGAGTTGTAATGAGAAACAGTAACAAAGTTAAGCAGATGCTAATTATGAAGTAGCCATGACCCTCACATGACTGGGGGTTTTGAAGCCCATGGAAATAACTATGTAAGGTACCACACTGCTGAATAGTCTATTTAATGAAATGAGGAACAGAAATTGCTACAATTATCCTATTATAATGTAACTAAGTGCTTAAGAATGTTAAATGGTGCATTTTTAATGATCAGTTTGGAGTGCCCATTCACTTGTATATTTACTAGTAAAGAACAAATGCATTTAACTTAAATACATGTATTGAATTTCATCTTATAGTTGGTAATGATTCCTACAAATATGTGAGAAATATATAATAAATGGCAACAATAAATTACATTTTAACCATAAGAATGACTCAAATAAGTTTTACTTTTACTTGAAAAGTAACAAGATCTTTAAAAAATTTGCAATTGCTAAAAAAAAAAAATCTTGTATTTTCTGAAGATGGATGCTACTAGGACTTGTTTTTTCTTTGTATTTGAAATAGCAGTTAGCTCTCTCAAACAGTTCAGAAATATTATTCTGCCTTAAATAATATCTACAGCCATAGCCAGTGCTGTGTAGAATGTTCTGTTCTAAGTTAACTGCTCTGTAATGTTGCCCATGAACTATTTACATACACCTGTGCAGACCTTAAGTGTTTAGGGTATTTAGAAAATATAAAACCTTGATTATAATTGAGTTAGCTAAGATGATCTTTTTAAGCATCTCTATAATGTCACACCAACCAATTCAATCAATTATATTGGGGGGAAAGTAATCAGTCAAATGGCTGTGAATATTACCTACCACACAGCAAATAGGTGAAGATGAACTGAGTAAATAGAACTAAAGTACTTAGCATAGTGTTTGGCACATTATAAACAGTTAATAAGGCTTGGTAATAGATCTTTATAGTTGCTAATGTTAATCATTCAAACAAAAATCTTAAGTGTCCTTCAATTAATTTCGGCTCCCCACATACATGCTCTCATTTTGGGTTGCAAAATCATCTAAAAACACTTCAGATCCAAGATGCTGAACTTGGAAATCTGCTGCACTAAATACAAGCTTCAATTTTTTAATGTTTCCTATTTAAATCCTACAGAAGTCCCTTTGATGATAGGGTTCTTTAGCTACTCCTTATTCTCACAGAGACTATCTCCCTTTACAAATCATTTACTTCCCTCCTCCCACCTACTCTCCAAGATCCTACTACGTCAGTAAACACCTAGCTGAACACACTAGGTTCTCTGTCCTTGCCTGACAACATTCTTTTTATAAATATTAATATTATACAGACAAAGGTCTGTATAGTCAAAGCTATGGTTTTTCCAGTAGTTATGTACGGATGTGAGAGTTGGACCATAAAGAAGGCTGAGCACTGAAGAATTGATATTTTTGAATTATGGTGTTGGTGAAGACTCCTGAGAGTCCCTTGGACTGCAAGGAGATCAAACCAGTGAATCCTAAGAGAAATCAACCCTGAATATTCATTGCAAGGACTGATGCTGAAGCTGAAGCTCCAATACTTTGGCCACCTGATGAGAAGAGCTGACTGACTGGAAAGGACCCTGATGCTGGGAAAGATAGAAGGTAGGAGGAGAAGGGGACGACAGAGGACGAGATGGTTGGATGGCATCACTGACTCAGCGGACTTGAGTTTAAGCAAACTCCGGGAGATATTGAGGGACAGGGAAATCTGGACTGCTGCAGTCCATGGGGTCAGAAAGAGTCATTCAGGACCGAGCACCTGAACAACAAGAAATATTAGTTCTTGGGTAAACTTACCATTCCTCATCCACTTCTGTCCCTAAAACCTTGAGAATCATTGAAATAGCAATAAGCTGAGGTCATCTGGTCACGATAAAAGTCCATGTTATTGACTCTCTGCTCAGGCCACGAACCGCTAACAATCCTTTTATCTGTTTACTTGTTTACTCTGTCTCATCTTATATGAATCTTCCCCAAAAGTTTCAGACTCTTCTCAAAAAACTGAAGATTAAGGCAATGCATAAAGTCTAAACTCTCTCAGTCATGAAGTCTAACCTCTCTCAATCTCTGTGTTAATACTGTGTGTTTCTCAGGGCCTCTTCCTTCTTTTTGTCTTGGTTGGGGGTGGGGGGCTGTCTCCTCTCCTCTGAATGTGGAACAGCATTCATTCTTTTGCCTCAGTCAGCTCTTTTCTGACTCTACGCACACTTTTTCTTTTTGTTTTCTTTTTAAATCACACACTGACTGACTGAGCTTCAACAATATTGTGTATTTTACAAATGGAAGACTTATGGCAACTCTGAGTCAAGTCTGTGCTTAGCTGCTCAGTGGTGTTGACACTTTGTGATCCAATGGACTGTAGCCCACCAGGCTCTTCTGTCCATGGGGATTCTCCAGGAAAGAATACTGGAGTGGGCTGCCATGCCCTCCTCCAGGGGATCTTCCCAACCAGGTCAATTATTGCAGGTGGATTCTTTACAAACTGAGCCATAGGGAAGCCCTTACTGGTGTCATTTTGCCAGGAGCATTTGCCTACACCGTGTCTCTGTGTCAGTTTTGGTAAATTCATAGTATTTCAGACATTTAAATTATTTTTATATTTGCCATGCTGATCTGTAATCAGTTATCTTTGACATTACTATTGTAGTTTGGGCACCATGAACCACGCCCTTATAAAACAGGCAACTTAATCAATGAAGACCTACAAGACCTTCTAGAACTAACACCAAAAAAAAGATGTCCTTTCTGAAATGCAAAAGTAGGAAGTCAAGAAACACCTGAAATAACAGGCAAGTTTGGCCTTGGAGTATGGAATGAAGCAGGGCAAAGGCTAATAAACTTCTGCCAAGAGAACACACTGGTCATAGCAAACACCTCTTCCAACAACACAAGAGACAACTCTACACATGGGCATCACCAGATGGTCAATACTGAAATCAGATGGATTATAATCTTTGCAGCCGAAGATGGAGACGCTCTATACAGTCAGCAAAAACAAGACTGGCAGCTGACTGTGGCTTGGGTCATGAACTCCTTATGGCAAAATTCAGACTTAAATTGAAGAAAGTAGGGAAAACCACTAGACCATTTAGGGAAGACCTAAATCAAATCCTTTACAATTATACAGTGGAAGTGACAAATAGATTCAAGGGATTAGATCTGATAGACAGAGTGCCTGANATGTCCTTTCTGAAATGCAAAAGTAGGAAGTCAAGAAACACCTGAAATAACAGGCAAGTTTGGCCTTGGAGTATGGAATGAAGCAGGGCAAAGGCTAATAAACTTCTGCCAAGAGAACACACTGGTCATAGCAAACACCTCTTCCAACAACACAAGAGACAACTCTACACATGGGCATCACCAGATGGTCAATACTGAAATCAGATGGATTATAATCTTTGCAGCCAAAGATGGAGACGCTCTATACAGTCAGCAAAAACAAGACTGGCAGCTGACTGTGGCTTGGGTCATGAACTCCTTATGGCAAAATTCAGACTTAAATTGAAGAAAGTAGGGAAAACCACTAGACCATTTAGGGAAGACCTAAATCAAATCCTTTACAATTATACAGTGGAAGTGACAAATAGATTCAAGGGATTAGATCTGATAGACAGAGTACCTGAAGAACTATGGACAGTGTTCTGATATTGTACAGGAGGCAGTGATCAAAACCATTCCCAAGAAAAAGAAATGTAAAATGGCGAAATGGTTGTCTGAGGAGGCCTTACAAATAGCCGGGAAAAGAAGAGAAGCAAAAGGCAAAGGAGAAAAGGAAAGATATACCCATTTAAATGCAGAGTTCCAAAGATTAGCAAGGAGAGAAGAGAAAGACTTCCTCAGTGATCAGTGCAAAGA
>SJYX01008086.1:126022-138956 GCA_006410675.1 Oreotragus oreotragus | reverse complement strand
CACCTTACCTGCCTCCTGAGAAACCTGTGTGCAGATCAAGAAGCAACAGCTAAAATAGGACATGGAAAACAGACTGGTTCCAAATTGGAAAGGAATACATCAAGGCTGTATATTCACCCTGCTTATTTAACTTCTATGCAGGGTACATCATGTGAAATGCTGGGCTGGATGAAGTAGAAACTGGAATTAAGAAAGCCAGGGAAAATACCAATAACCTCAGATATGCAGATGACACCACCGTTATCACAGAAAGCAAAGCAAAGAGGAACTAAAGAGCCTCTTGATGAAGGTGAAAGAAGAATGTGAAAAAGCTGGCTTAAAAGTCAACACTCAAAAAATGAAGATCATGGCATCTGGTCCTATCACTTCATGGCAAATAGGTGGGGAAACAATGGAAACAGTGACAGACTTTATTTTCTCAGGCTCCAAAAGCACTGCAGATGATTATTGCAGGCATGAAATTAAAAGTAACCTGTTCCTTGGAAGAAAAGCTATGAGCAACCTAGACAGCATATTAAAAAGCAGAGACTTTCCAACAAGTACCATGTAGTCAAAGCTATGGTGTTTCCAGTATTCATGTAGATTATAGTCCACTATTCATGGACTATAAAGAAGGCTGAGCACTGAAGAATTGATGCTTTGGAACTGTGGTGTTGGAGAAAACTCTTGAAATTCCCTTGGACTGAAAGATCAAATCAATCAATCCTAAAGGAATTCAACCCTGAATATTCATTGGAAGAACTGATGCTGAAGCTCCAGATACTTTTGCCACCTGATGTGAAGAGCCAACTCATAAGAAAGGCCCTAATGCTGGGAAAGATTGAAGGTAGGAGAAGGGGATGACAGAGGACGAGATGGATGGATGGCATCACCAACTCAATGGACATGAGTCTGAGTAAACTCTGACAGATGGTGAAGGACAGGGAAGCCTGGCATGCTGTAGTTGCGGGAGATGGTGAAGGACAGGGAAGCCTGGTGTGCTGCAGTCCATGGGGTTGCAAAGAGCTGGACATGACTGGGCGACTAAATAAGAATCAATCAATGCTGTTAGTGTCCTGACTTCAATACCACCCAACTTTTCCTCTATTTCTCTTCTTCTCCTTGGGCCTCCCTATTCCCTGAGACCAACTGGTATCCCTACAATGATTTCTAAGTATTCAAGTGAAAGAAAAAGTCACACATATCTCACTTCAAATAAACAACTAGAAATGAATCAGCTTAGTGAGGAAGGTGTGATAAAAGCTAAGACAGGCCTAAAGATAGGTCTCTTGTACCAAATACATAGGTTGTGAATGCAAAGAAAAACTTCTTGAAGGAAATTAAAAGTGCTACTCTAGTAAACCATGAATAATAAGAAAACAATACAGTCTTATTGCTGATATGGAGAAAATTTGAATGGTCTGCATAGAAAATCAAATCAGCTACATTTCCCAATCAAAACTTAATCTAGAGCAAGGCCCTAACTCTCTTCACTTTTATCAAGCCAGAAAGAAGAAAGTTTGGAAGCTAGAAGAGGTTGCTTTATAAAGTTTAAGGAAAGGAGCTGTCTCTATAACATAAAAATCAAAGGGAAGAGGCAAGTGCTGATGTAGAAACTTTGAATTATATGGAACTCTAGCTGAGATAATTAAGGAAGGTCACTACACTAACAGCAGATTTTCCATGTAGACTAAACAGCCTTATATTGGCTGAAAATGCCATCTTAGCATCTATAGCTAGACAGGAGAAGTCAATGCTTGGGTTTCAAAGCTTTAATGGATAGATAGTCCTTTCAGGGGCTAGTGAAACTGGTGACTTTAAGTTGAAGCCAATGCTACTTTACCATTCTGAAAACCCTAAAGCCCTTGAGAATTGTGCTGTATCTACACTACCTGTTACCTGTAAATGGAACAACAAAGCCTGGATGACAACGCATCTGTTTACAACATGGTTTACTGAATATTTTAAGCTCACTATTGACACCTACTGCTCAGAATAAAAGATTTCTTTCAAAATATTATTGTTCATTGACGATTCATCTGATCACTGTAGAGCTCTGATGGAAATGTACAACATTAATATTGTTCTCAGGCCTGCTAACACAACATCCATTCTGCAGCCCATGGACCAAGCAGTACTTTTGATTTTCACATCTTAATCTTTAAGAAATACATTTCATTAGGTTGTAGTTGTCATTGGTAGTGATTCCTCTGATGGATCTGGGAAAAATCAGTTGAAAATTCTCTGGAAAAGATTCACCCTTCTAGATGCCATTAAGAACATTCACACTTCATGGGAAGAGGCCATAATATCAATATTAATAGGAATTTGGAACAAGTTAATTGCAATCCTCAAGAATGACTTTGAGGGGTTCAAGACTTCAGTGCAGGATACCTGCAGATGTGGTAGAAATACCAAGAGAACTAGAATTAGAGATGAAGCCTAAAGATGTGACGAACTGCTGCAAACTCATAACAAAACTTTATCAGATGTGGAATTGTTTCTTATTAATGAGCAGAGAAAGTTTATTGAGATGGAATCTATTTCTGGTGAAGAGTCTATGAAAACTGGGGAATGACAACAAAGGATTTAGAAACTACATAAGCTTAGTTGATAAAGCAGTGACAGGATTTGAGAGGACTGACTCCAATTTTGAAAGGATTTCTCTAAATAAAATGTTATCTAATTACATTACATGCTACAGAGAAATAGTTTGTGAAAGGAAGAGTCAATCGATGTGGTAAGCTTTACTGTCTTAAGAAATTTCTACAATCACACCAACTTTCTAGTAAGCCCATCCTGATCTGTCACCAGGCATCAGCAGCAACATCCAGGCAAGATCCTTCACCCCTGTAGGCTCAGATAATGGTTAGAATTTTTTAACAAGCCTATTTTAGCTAAGGTATATAAATTGTTTTAGATGCAATGATCTTGCATACTTAATAGACTACAAACAATCACACCAACTTTCTAGTAAGCCCATCCTGATCTGTCACCAGGCATCAGCAGCAACATCCAGGCAAGATCCTTCACCCCTGTAGGCTCAGATAATGGTTAGAATTTTTTAACAAGCCTATTTTAGCTAAGGTATATAAATTGTTTTAGATGCAATGATCTTGCATACTTAATAGACTACAGTTCAGTTCAGTTCAGTTGCTCAATTGTGTCTGACTCTTTGCGACCCCATGAATCACAGCACGCCAGGCCTCCCTGTTCATCACCATCTCCCAGAGTTCACTCAGACTCACGTTCATCGAGTCCGTGATGCCATCCAGCCATCTCATCCTCGGTCGTCCCCTTCTCCTGCCCCCAATCCCTCCCAGCATCAGAGTCTTTTCCATTGAGTCAACTCTTCTCATGAGGTGGCCAAAGTACTGGACTACAGCATGATATAAACGTAACTTTTAAATGCATCAGGAAATCAGAAAATGTATTACTCACTTTAACCCAATATTCACTTTATTGCAGCAGCCTGGAATCAAACCCACAACCTCTCAGGTATACCTGCAACCTTTCAGCTACCTGTTCATTGACTGTTGAAAATGAGTTGCTCAGTCACGTCCAACTCCTTGTGACTCCATGAACTTTAGCCCGCCAGCTTCCTCTATCCATGAGATTCTCTGTCCATAGGATTCTCCAAGCAAGAATGCTGGAGTGGGTTGCCATTTCCTTCCCAAAGGGGTTTTCCCAACCCAGGGATCAAGCTCAGGTCTTCTGCATTGCAGGCAGATTCTTCACCGGCTGAGCCATCAGGGAAGTCTCTGTTCATTAACTATTACATCTGTATTTCATGCCTTTGATTTTTAGATTATCCTTTTGAGCTTACAAAACTGCTCAATTAAGTTCTGTCCTAAACTACATCTTCACTTCATTCTATTGCTCATTTAAACCAAGGACATATATTTTCTATATCTTTCACTGGTGACCTTATTGAAAGGATGCTTTTGATATTCTCCCTCAACTCCTCTTGACCTTCTAACTAGAATCTGGATCTTGCTCCCATCTCTGCAATAACTTCTTTCTGGAAGAGACTATTGATTATGAACTTCAATAGCCTTTCCTTTGAAAGCATTTAACACAATCTATCAGCCTCCTTGCTTGAAATTCTTTTCACCTCAGACTCCCACTGTATTGTTCTAGAGAGTTTTCCCCTTCTACCAATTTGAATATTGTATGATACTTATTGATGCCCCTTCCTTTCCATTGCTGGATGTCAGATCTCAAAATGTTGTCTTCTCAAGGGTCTCTCAGAGGACCTTTTCTCTTTCTAAACTCTTTACTTGGTCTTAACACCTTTAGCGTCACCTCTATGAGGCTGACACTTATTTTTTTATTTGTATTTATTTATTTATTTTACTTTATTTTACTTTACAGTACTGTATTGGATTTGGCATACATTGACATGAATCCGCCACGGGTGTACATGAACTCCCAAACATGAACCCCCTTCCCACCTCCCACCCCACATCATCCCTCCGGATCATCCCCATGCACCAGCCCCAAGCATCCTGCATCCTGCTAGGTAGTCTCTTCTCTCCTCTGCATTGGTTGTGCTCTTTCAATAAGTCACTAGATGCTTTCTCAAAAAACTCCTCCTGACCCTGCTCAGTGTATATCACGGAGAAATTGCTACCATGTCTGCTTTGCTTTCAAAGACCTCTATTTCCTTCTAAAGTCCTAAGACTTTATTCATCAGATTTTATTTCATCAAATCACCATTCAGCACCTTTATCATTTTGCCTCATTCAGTCATTTCCCATGTACTTCCTCTTTTTAAGTATTTTTTGACACATCTCTGTTATCCAAATTTCGCCCTTATTTCTAACTGTTATGGAATGTTCTTGCTTCTGCAGTCTGCAGCTTCCAAAATGTATGCCACAAACCGTAGCCTGATTAATTCCTCTAAATAAAAATTCCTCTTAAAACATTAACCAGATGTTCCAAAATCTGTATTTAAAATTTTTCAGATTTTTATATTATTTTGCTATCAGTGATCTAGAGCTACCCAATGAGCTCCTTCATTTAACTATCTTTATGAATTAAAAGTGTTTAGTGGGCTTCCCAGGTGGCACTAGTAGTAAAGGACCTGCTTGCCAAAGCAAGAGATACAGGAGACATGGGTTCAATTGATCCCTGGATCAGGAAGATCCCCTGGAGGAGGGCATGCATCCCATTCCAGTATCCTTGCCTGGAAATCCCATGGACAAAGCAACCTGGGGGGGATATAGTCCATGAAGTCACAAAGAGTCGGACATGACTGAAGCAACTAAGCATATACACATGCAAAAAGTTTAGTTGTTTGCAGTAAACGCTTCACACTTTCAAACCTTAGAACGTCTATTCATTCATTTGCCACTTAAATCTTCCTTTGTAAAGTCCCCTTAAATGTTTAAACTTGCTCCAGGTCAATGTAAAATTTATGTCATCCATATAGGCTGGCTTTGGTACAAACCTCTTCCCTCCAATCTGGTAGTCATCTTTCCCTTCTTCCCTGTACTATAGCACTGTTTCTCTTGAGGCAATTGTCACTTCTTATTGAGTATTATAGTTATTACTATAAACATCTTACCACTTCTATAAGTACAGTTAATATATTGGTTTAACAGTAATAGACATTTATTGAATAAGTGAAATAAACAAGAAAGAATATGTATCCCCATGTCCATACTGTAATTCAGTGACCTGCAACTGTATTTCTGAAACTGTGGGGAAAAAAAAAATTCTTTGCTCACATCTGCTAAATTGATAATAAAGATGGCTTCATGAATTCCAGAATATTTAAAGACCTTATCATCTAGTAAGAATTTTGGGGATTAAGTTTGATAGTATTTTAGAAATAAAGATATAAAGCTTTATAACAGAGTAGTGAAGAACTTGAAAAGTAAGCATTTGACAAGGAAAAATACTGAAGATTTTCATCAGAACTTCATAAGGCAGAAGAAATTGTGATATAGAATACATTTGATTATTCAGTAATGCTAAAGTGGAATGATGCATTTTTACCGATAAGACAATATATCCTGTATTTTACACTGGGCTGGTATAACCACCATGTGTATGAAAAGAAGTTACACAGTAAAGAGACTCCAAGATGAAGCTAGTTAGTTTTAGGAGTATGGACTTTGTATCTGGACTGACTAGACGTGAAGCTCAATTCCACCATGTGACCTTCAGCAAGTCCCTTTTCTGTACTTTAATTTGATCATCTATAAGTTGGGGATATGCGTTAATGTATGTGATACTCTTAGAAAAGTATCAGCACTAAGCAAGTACTACACACTTAAATTTTAGTTTTAATGAAGAAGAGGAAAACATCTGTTTGTCAAGATAATAATCAGCTTTATTTTATTTTCAGACTCTAATCAATTTTTATTAGAAGAGTAATGTTTTAGGGCTTTAAAATCCCTACAGATTTGATCAACCAGATTTTTTTTTAAAATATTTATTTATTTATTTATTTATTTATTTATATATTTTGTATTTATTTATTTTTTTACATGNTCTATGGGGTCACACAGAGTCGGACACGACTGAAGCGACTTAGCAGCAGCAGTAGCAGAGGAGTGCTTGCTTAAGAATCAGAATACATACATGATTTCTTGCCTTGTGTGGACACTGGATACGTGCGTGACCTTGGGTGGGCAAGTTACTAAGTATTTCTAGGCTCCACTAGACATCACTGTAAAGCCATGGAGAGGATGTCAAAGTTTTGAGTTCTTTAGTTTTGTGAATCTAATCTAAAAAGTCCACATCCACTCATTCATCAACACAGAAATGTTACTCCCCACAGGAATTCATCCAGCAAATGATTGCCCATTCCAGTTTCCCCTTCTGGATGGGGTTGTCAATGAGGAAACCCAACTACTCGTGGCTTTGGGAAGATGGTACTCCTTTGAGGCCCCACTTGTAAGTTTGTTGCTCTTTTTTAGTGTTGTTTCTTTATTTACTTTGATTTTTGACTGCACCGGGTCTCTGTTGCGTTGTGTAGGCTTTCCGGGTCTCTGTTGCTTTGCGTAGGCTTTCCCTAGTTGCCGCGAGCAGGGGCTGCTCCCCCGTGTGGTGTGTGGGCTTCTCACTGCAGTGGCTTCTCTTGTTGCCAGGCATGGGTTCTAGGGGGACGGGCTTTCGTAGTTGTGGCTCTTGGGCTGTAGAGCACAGGCTCAGTAGCTGTGACACATGGGCTTAGTTGCTCCAAGGCGTATGAGGTCTTTCCAGACCAGGGATCGAACCCGTGTCCCCTGCATTGGCAGGCAGATTCTTATCCACTAAACAACCAGGGAAGTCTGTAAGTTTCTTATTCTTCACTGAACCTACTAGTGAAGTTACTGCTGCATTCCATGCAGTGTCCTCTTCTTGCTGGAAAGAATCTTGGGGAATTTCCGAATCTCTCTCTCCTACTCTCTCACACAGCAACTTGCCCATTTACCCATTCGGATCTTCTCTTACCTTTTCCTTCCCACTTTTATTACTGACTTGAAGCTTTAAGACAAGGTGGCAGTAAATCTAATTTTTCTTTTTTTTTTCTCCCTGCCTGCAGGTTTAGAATTCAGGGAGCTGTTTCCCATATGTATCCTTCAGGGACCTGTGCATATATTCAAAGGGGAACTGTTTTTGCTGAAAACTGCATTTTAAATGCATTCAGTATATGTCAAAAGAAGGCGAATCTATTGAGAACACAGTGAATTTGAAGGATCTGGAGGAAAAGAGGGAGAAGACCTTTGAATTCTCTTCTGGAATTTAAGCTATACTTCATCACTTAGATGTAAACCATTAGCACCCTGGGAACTGCCTGCTACTACTAGTTGAGTGCAGAGCTGCCTGGCACCTTGATAGCAAAAGCTGTAATTCCCTCTGTATATTTTTCCCTAGCTTGTTCCAAGTCCTTCCCTGCCAGACTTCAGAGAAGTCAATTTTCCTGTTTCCATTGTTTCTAAGAACTTGTTGCCTAACTAAAAGTCACAGCATTTTTCTCATTTTTGTCCTACGCTTTCTTCTAGACATTGTAGAGTTTCAGATTTTACATGGAAATCTAGAACTTATTTTAGGTTAATTTTTAAGTGACCTATGGATGTATGGAAGTTTTTTTGTTTTTCTTATGGGTTTTCAATTGTTTTTGCAACATTTGCTGAAAAGACTATTCTTCCTTCACTACATTGCCTTGGCACTTTTGTCAACAATTATTCATTCACGCCTGGGTCTATTTCAGGACTTTCTATTCCTTTCCATTTATTTATTTATTATACTTGGCTTACGACATCACCATGATATTTTGAATTCTATGGTTCTTCAATATATCTTGAAATCACATGGTAGTAATTATTCATTGTTGTTCTTTTTTAGAGTTATTTGGTTAATCTATGCTTTTGTATTTTTGTGTGTTTTTTTAAATCTTTTTCTTTCTTTTTTAAATTTTACTTCACAATACTGTATTGGTTTTGCCATACATCAACATGAATCCGCCATGGGTGTACATATGTTCCCAATCCTGAACCCGCCTCCCACCTCCCTCCACATACCATCCCTCTGGGTCATTCCAGTGCACCAGCTCCAAGCACCCTGTATCCTGCATTGAACCTAGACTGGTGATTCGTTTCTTATATGATATTATACATGTTTCAATGCCATTCTCCCAAATCATCCCACCCTCTCCCTCTCCCACAGAGTCCAAAAGACTGTTCTATACATCTGTGTCTCTTTTGCTGTCTCGCATACAGGGTTATCGTTAACCCTCTTACACTGTTGGTGGAAATGCAAACTAGTACAGCCACTATGTATTTCTGCCTTAAATTGGCTTGTCCATTTCTAAAAAAAAATTGAAATTTTGAATTGCACTGAATCCATACATAAATTTAGGGAAAATTAAATTCTTAAAAATATTGATTTGTTATCACCAATACAGTACTATAAAGTAAAATAAAGTAAAAATAAAAATTAAAAAAAAAAGTAAAACTAAAAAAAAATATTGATTTGTTCAACCCATGAAAAAGGTGTATTGCTCTATTTAGGTATTCCTTACGTTCTTCAAGTAATGCTTTTTAATGTTCTTTGTATAGATGTTGTTAAATTATCATCATGTGTTTCACATTTTTTATGCTATTGTAGATGGTATTGTTATCATTTGTAGTTCTTATTTTCAAACTCTTCTGCTAGTATATAGAAATATAATAAAGTTTTATATTAATATTATATCCTGAAACCTTGACAAAGTCACTTATTTCTTCTAGTAAGTTTTTTCTGTGTGTATTTGATTGGATTTTCTATATATATAATCATTTTATTTGGAAAAAAAAAGCTTTAATTTTTTTCCTTTCTGGATAATTTCTTTTTCTTTTCCTTGCCTGATTTCATGGACTAGAATCTCTAGTAAAATATTGAATAAGAATAGTGAGAGTACATATCTTTATTTTGTTCTTGATTTTTGGAATAAGTCATTCAATGTTATACTACTAAATATGGTTCTGTGCATTTTTCAGTAATGAAATTAACCAGTTTGAGGAATTTTCCTTTCATTCCTATAATACTGAGAGGTTTTATTAGGAATGGGTATTGATTTGTCTTGAGAAGAAAATGGCAACCTACTCTAGAATTCTTGCCTGGAGAATTCCATGAACAGAGAAGCCTGGTGGGCTACAGTCCAAGAAATCACAGAGTTGGACATGACTGAGAGACTAACACATTGATTTGTCTAATATTTTTCCTGTATCTATTGATACGATTATATAGTTTTCTTTTTTTTCTAACAAGGTAAATTACACTCTATGATTATACAAGGCTAAGCCATCTTTGGATTCTTGGGATTAAAATTATTCTTGGGGTTAAAATGATCACTTTAATATATCACCAAATTTTAGATCCACTAAAGTTTGGCGTAGGATTTCTGCAACTATGTTTATGAAGGATACTGATAGGTAATTTTTTTTCGTGTAATGGCTTTGTCAGATTTAGGCTTCAGAGAAGTACTCTGTCATGTCAATTTTTGGAAAGATTTTGTGTAAAATTGGTACTATTTGTTTATTTAGTGTTTGAAGCAATTTAGCATTAAAGTCATCTGGGAAAAATTTTTTATTTGTTTTATAAGATTTTTAACTACTTACAGTTAAACAGTCCATTTCTTTAATAGATGCAGTGCTATTCAAATTATTTATTCTTGAATGAGCTTTGGTGGGTCTGTCTTTTGAGGAATTTGTCCATTTCATCCAAGTTTCTAGTTTGTTTTTTTTTTTCCCTGTTTTTGGCCTAACATTTTTCTTTATATTTTCTTATTATTTTAATATTTCTAGAGTCTGTAGTGATGCTACCTCTCTCATTCCTGACATTGTTTACTTGTACCTTCCTCTACCTTAAAAAAAAAAAAAATCAGTTTGGCTTTATAATGTTTGCTCTGAAATCTATTTGAATGAAACGAATACAGGCAGTTCTGTTTTTCTATGATTAATGTAAACTTTGTACATCTTTTTCCATTCTTCTACTTTTTAATTTATTTTTGGTTACACTGGATTTTCATTGCTGCCTGTGGGCTTTCGCTAGCTGCAGCAAGCAGAGGCTACTCTTCTTTTTGGTGCCTGGGCTTCTCACTGCAGTGACTTCTCTTTACTGCACAACATAAGCTTTAGTAGTTGGAGCATATGGGCTCAGTAGTTGTGGCACATGGGCTTAGCTGCTCCACGGCATATGGGTCTTCCTGGACCAGGGATCCAACCTGTGTCCCCTGCTTTGGCAAGTGGATTCTAATCCACTCTACCACCAGAAAAGTCCCTATTCTTTCACTTTTAATCATTTTTTGTCTTTGTAGAGTGTGTTTCTTTCAGGTGACAGAGAGTTGAGTCTTGCTATTTTTATATACGTTGACAATTTCTACCTGTATTTGTGTGTTTAAATGATTACATTTATTGTGACATTGATGCAATTAGATTTAAGTCTATCATTTGATATCATCTTCACATCATCTTCACTTTTTTCAACTCATCTTTGTTGCCTTTCTTGTTTTCCTTATCTACTCTGATGTTAATTAAATATTGCTCCAGAAATAATGACGGGATGGAGCCAAAGCAAAAACAACACCTAGCTGTGGATGTGACTGGTGATAGAAGCGAGGTCTGATGCTGTAAAGAGCAATATTGCATAGAAACCTAGAATGTTAGGTCCATGAATCAAGGCAAATTGGAAGTGTTTGCTTGAGATCAGCCAGCTAGAAAGATGCAGTGCCTTCCAAGTAACAGATATTTTAGCACTGGAATTAACGGTGGTTCTCAACTTCTAGTGTACATAATTGTCCCCCAAGTAGCTTGTTAAAAGTGGCAAGTTCCAGATTTACCTCAAAACACTGTATCAATGTGTCTTGACGGGCACCAAGAAGTATTTCCTCAATTCATTCAAACTCCGGAGCTCAAGAGGTAATGTGATATCATGGGGACTTCCCAGGTGGCTCAGTGTATAAATAATCCACCTGCAATGCAGGAGTAGCTGGAGCTGCAGTTAGATCCCTGGGTTGGGAAGATCCCCTGGAGGAGGAAATGGCAACCCACTCCAGTATTCTTGCCTGGAGAATCCCATGGACAGAGGAGCCTGGCAGGTCACAAAGCGTCAGACACTACTGAAGTGACTGAACACACACACATGGAATATACTGATAAAACACACAGATGCTGGATTTAGACTGCCTAAGTTCAAATTCTCATTTTCTCTGTCTTTCAAATGAAGAAAATGAATGAACTTATACACACTTGTTGTGAGGATTAAATGAGCCAATACATAAAAAATTACTGCCAACCATTAATGGCACCTAGCAGTTTTTGTGTTTGTTAAATAAAAAATAATTAAAGAAATACAGGTGGTTTGAATACATTATGAGATTCATCTATTTCACTTTTTAATGACTTGGAAAAGAAACCTAGGCTTTTCTTTTAGTTCAAGAAAGCCAATATTCTCTTTCCTTCAACATCGTAAGACAGGACTATGCAAATTGAGAAGAATCTTGCATTCTTTGCTTTCAGCCCGGTGTTCTGTATGTCCTCTCTCATTCACTTTCTCCTTTTGTAGTTCAGTGCCCTTCTATTTTGTCCTCTCTGATAAAGCCTATTCTTACAAAATTATCTGATGATTTTATGCCACAACGTGAAATTGAAATGTTGCCTTTCTCAAGGATTTGAGTTTTGTATTTTTGGTCACAGCATAGAACAAAGGGCTTTGTTTCCTAGTAGAGAGGGTCCAAGTATTACTAACACACAGAAGAGATGGTGATGATGGTAATGAAGAAAGGAGGGAAGGGTGAGAGGGAGAGAAAGGTGAGGGGAAGTGAGAGGAAGAGGGAAAGGAGGAGAAGGAATCGGGGAGTGTTTAAAATATCTGCAAGCACATAGACAGGTTTCCCTGGTGGCCCAGACAGTAAAGAGTCGGCTTGCAATGCAGGAGACCTGGGTTCAATCCCTGGGTCGGGAAGTTCCCCTGGAGAATTAAATGGCAGCCTACTCCAGTATTCTTGCTTAGAAAATCCCATGGACAGATGAGCCTGGCAAGCTACAGCCCATGCCGTCACAAAGAGTCAGACATGACTGAGCGGCTAACACACACAGACACACAGACACTGTCATGTTTTTGCCTGTCACCTAAGCCCCGAGGTTTTTGGACTTCCTGGGAATTTTGCTGCTGAAAACTCTCTACCTACTGAAATCTTGTTGAAATGGAGATGCCTACTTTGCCTCCATATACTGTTCTCCCTAAAGCAGCTCTGTCCAAAAGAAAATACAGGGTATACCACACATGCAACATTAAAGCTTCTGCTGCTGCTAAGTCACTTCAGTCGTGCCCAACTCTGTGTGACCCCATAGACGGCAGCCCACCAGGCTCCCCCATCCCTGGGATTCTCCAGGCAAGAACACTGGAGTGGGTTGCCATTTCCTTCTCCAATGCATGAAAGAGAAAAGTGAAAGTGAAGTTGCTCAGTCTGTCTGACTGT
>SJYX01008086.1:86876-126015 GCA_006410675.1 Oreotragus oreotragus | reverse complement strand
AGACGGCAGCCCACCAGGCTCCCCCGTCCCTGGGATTCTCCAGGCAAGAACACTGGAGTGGGTTGCCATTTCCTTCTCCAATGCATGAAAGAGAAAAGTGAAAGTGAAGTCGCTCAGTCTGTCTGACTGTTAGCAACCCCATGGACTGCAGCCCACCAGGCTCCTCCGTCCATTGGATTTTCCAGGCAAGAGTACTGGGGTGGGGTGCCAGCAGTGTATTTAAATATCTTGTTCAGGGACCCCCAAGTAGTTGATGGTCCAGTTGAGACCAAAATTCCATCTATCAATCATCTGTCTCTCCATCTAATTAGCTTCCAGTTATCCATATAACTCACACCACAAAATATTTGATATAGCTAATTTGAAAGTCTTTTCCTGATTTCAACCTCCAAATTTATGTACCATGCTTTTCTGTGAATGTTAGTACTGCTCTTCAAAGCAGTTTCTTTTAAAGTTATTGAAACATCACTTCTCCCTAATCCTTTGATATACTAGGATTCTATTTAATCTTACTTGGCAAATAACCAGGGTCTAAGGAGAAAAGTCTGAAGAAGATTTGTGAGACTACTCAGCTTTCGGCTATTATTTGCAGTGGCCAAATTACACAATATCTAGACAATCAGTTTTAGCTCTGCATTAATAATATTTCTCACATATTATAAAGCATGATAAAGAGAAAAGAAAAACATAAATATTTTATTTATACAAATGTGAGGCAAATAGCTGAAAGAGTCCCATAAGTTTGATTTTGTTCAAATCATAAAAAAAACATAATGACTTCAATTGGTTAACCACTGTGAATGTTTAGAAACTAAAGGAAATTTAGATACTGTGAGTTTCCCTCCTTCCTTCTGTATTCTGTCAACTATGTTCAATATAAAAAAAGAAGACGAAGAAAGGAAGCAAAGGCATAAACTATTCTTTTACTAGAGTAAGTCATGAATAATTGCATGCTGAATGTACTTAAAGGTTTTTGGATGGAAAAACGTGGAAAGTTTAATGGAATACTGCACACCACTACACTGATTTGAGCGTATGTTTGAGTGAGAAGATGCAGCTTTTGGTACAGAAGAAACTTTAAGAGTTATGCTAACTTAGGCTCTGAGCAGGAAGCTTGTTCAGATCCTGCAGAGTCTATGGAACACAGATAATTTCAAAGCTATATTTAAAGGATAAGAAAAAAATTAAACTTCTGCCCAATAGGGACAAATGGCTTGTTTTTCTGCCAAAGAATCCATTTATTAAGAAGTACTAGAATCAAATACATTAACCTGTGCTTAAAGACCTATAGTCCCAAAGAAGGAACAGTTTTTTTTTTTTTTTCCTTTTTCCTAAATCCTTTTTCATAATCCTCAGCACCTGATAAAACTCTAAACTTCCAAAGAGGATATACAGCAAATGGTGCAAATTTTATTTTATTTTTTCATTTAATGCTTCAGATGGGTCAATCCGGAGGGATGATGGGGGGTGGGAGGAGGGAGGGGGGTTCATGTTTGGGAGTTCGTGTACACCTGTGGCAGATTCATGTCAATGTATGCCAAAACCAATAGAGTACTGTAAAGTAAAATAAAATAAAATTAAATTTTAAAAAATGGGGCCAGATGTTTTAAAATGTTTTTGTTAATTAATTATTCAGTATCTAAATATGATAGTTTATTTATCACCATGTAAACTTTCTGTACTAGTCTTGTTTCCATCTCACTTCAACAGATTGCTAGGAAACTCTTACAAATTATCCCCTAAACCATTAGGAAATAATATACTATAAAGGTGCTATTTTCTCCAAAGAATATAAATATTCCATCTGGGGTGGAATATTTTTTTCTCAAAATCAACATATATTAGATTTCAATACAAGTAGGTATGAATGTTGAACTGTTGAACATTCTTAAGTCCAACTCTTTTGAAATCTACTCTATGCACAAACTTCACTTTCTCTGTGCTGTTTCTTTAGCATCTCATTCTAAAGAGGTGTCCCACAGGCATTATCTCTGCTTCTTTTATCCAATTTAAAAGTGCAATTTTCACTGGACTGAGGAAAATAAAGTCTGATAGCTAAAAACTACGAAATATATCACGAGTTGCTACCATATAATAACAAATATTGTCTCAGATTTTATAGAATAACTGTATTTCACTTATTATACTTCCTGATAAATTGGAGTCAGTGATTATTTGGGGGGAGTGGGAAATCAAACTGGCAAAAGGTATCAGGATAGTAAAACAAATTTCATATTGCTTGAGTGCATAATTCTAGAGACTATATTATATGCAAAAACTGTAGATCACAGATGCAAATGGCAAAAAAAATAAAGGGTAAAACTCTCAGGTTGACTTTGACTATCAAAAATTGAAAAAGAGCTTAGTAAATAATTTAGATATTACCAACCATTAAAATTTTTATTTGTGAAAATGTTTAATGGCATAGAAAGATACTTAGTTGATATACCAACTTTTAAAATGTGGAGAAATGTATTTGGAAAGAAATGCGCTGGAAATAAATATAACAAAATACTAAAGAACTGGCTCACTGGTGTTCTGCTTAAAAATACAGATATTTTTCACATTTATTTTTCAATCCATGTATCTTCTACTTATATTATCAGAAATAAAGTTAAAATTACCTTTAAAATAGTCTCAAATTTCATGTAATGTTTTACAGCATTTCACAAGTTAAAAGCAAGGCAAGGAGGATAATTTTCCATTTCAGTGTTAAGAAGATTTGGTAAATTCTCAATATGAGGAGCTTGAAATAAAACTCAGATCCTCCAAAGCCAACTTCAATGCTCCTTCTGTCATATTATATTAGAAGGACACAGGAAATAATATATATGAACACTATGAGTTATTCATAATAATTGTAACCCAAGTTATTAATACTATTGTTTAATTTATTTGATCTTCTTTATAAATTCCTAATTTCAACTGAGAGAAAAATACATGTGACAAGTGTTAACAAAAATGGACAAAGTCAAATGTGTCAGAATAAAAAAGTCATAATGACAATTATGCTTCATTCATTCAATATTATGCTAGCATGGATTAGAAGACAATCTAGAACTCTTGTTTTGCTTGAGAAAAATTTGAACATGGTACTGATATTAAGAATGGAGTCATACTAAGAATATTAATAATGAAAAAATGTGGAAAAAAAGTCCATAAAGACACAAAGGGGAAAGATAAATAAACTTGATAAAAAACCCTGTAGACTTTTAATTAAGTAATCTATTTTAATCAGTGATAAATTAAAGTAGAAACTAATATCTTTATAACTATTTAATTAGGGTTACTTGCAGGGCATACTTAAGAGATAAACACAATTAATAAGAATTAAGAGTCAGGTTCTTTTTCAGAAGCACACACCTCTCTATCAGCTGACTTTGTTTAAAACCTGCACCTCCACTCTCTCCATTTGTGCTGGCCTTTTCCTTATCCAGTAGACTTATGGCTGATGCCAGACACTGAGCAGGGCTTGTGTGTTCGATGACTTTCACTCAGCCATTTTTCAGGCAGTAGCCTCTAAATCAAAGATTATAAATGATTTAAAAGATTGTGCTGTGCTTAGTTGTTCAGTCATGTCTGACTCTGCGACCCCATGGACTGTAGTCTGCCAGGCTCCTCTGACCATGGGGATTCTCCAAGCTAGAATACTGGAGTGGGTTGCCATGCCCTCCTCCAGGGGATCTTCCCAACCTAGGGATCGAACCCAGGTCTCCCACATTGTAGGCGAATTCTTTACCATCTGAGCCATCAAGGAAGCCCTTTAAAAGATTATAGCCATGCAAATAAAAATATGTGAAGCCAATTAGTTGCAATAAGCATACTTCTCTCACCTGTGATTGGGACACAGATCCAGAGAAACATTTCTCCAAGTGCAAGAATGAAAAATGGCAGTTGATCCTCAGCATAGGCGAATTCTTTACCATCTGAGCCATCAAGGAAGCCCTTTAAAAGATTATAGCCATGCAAATAAAAATATGTGAAGCCAATTAGTTGCAATAAGCATACTTCTCTCACCTGTGATTGGGACACAGATCCAGAGAAACATTTCTCCAAGTGCAAGAATGAAAAATGGCAGTTGATCCTCAGCCTCAGAATCAGCGAGACACACACTAAAAAAGCAACTAGGGGATTGGGCTAAACTTTCATGATATTTCTACATGGGCAGCTTTTACTCAATTCCTCCTGTTTATGCCAAGTAGGTGGAGAAGGTAATGGCACCCCGCTCCAGTACTCTTGCCTGGAAAATCCCATGGACAGAGGAGCCTGGTAGGCTGCAGTCCACGGGGTCGCTAAGAGTTGAACACGACTGAGCAACTTCACTTTCACTTTTCACTTTCATGCATTAGAGAAGGAAATGGCAACCCACTCCGGTGTTCTTGCCTGGAGAATCCCAGGGACGGTGGAGCCTGATGGGCTGCCGTCTATGGGGTCGCACAGAGTCGGACACGACTTAAGCGACTTAGCAGCAGCAGCAGCATGCCCAGTAGGAATACTGGACCATTGTAGCAAAATCTTCTTATTTCTAAAGAATAGCTTGAAATTTAGATTTTTATTTTAAATATCTCATTTTAAAAACACTGGTAATTTTAATAAATGCCGAAAATTACATAGGCCAAAGAAAACACATCTATAGAGCATATTTGACACACAAGCTCTGGTTTAATAATTTGATTACTATATTGTTGCACATATAGTTGAGATATTTCTGAAAAGTCATATAATTTGATTACTAAAATGTCAAGGACAGTTTACTGATTACAGAAAACTAAATAGAAAGAACAAAGCTGGATTATGTATGCTATTATTCCACACTCATAACTTCACAAATGCCAAGCATTTCACGAACTCCATTTATTATCAAAAAGAAAATATCAAAGACCAGAGGTTGACAATAGAATAATAAATATAACCATCATAAACTTTACTTTAAATGCAGTATAACTAAGGTTAGGTTACAAGTTCAAGTTGTTTCTCTGTGTATGCAGATGTGTGATTGTATTTCTAAATGATGACTAACTAGCCAATTATAGTCCCTAGAAAGTTCTGTCATAACTGACATTTTAAATGAAGCATTCTGCTAAGAAAACCAAAATTTCAACCTCATTTTAATCACTTTAGCTATGCAGAATTCTGTTAATCAAGTAGGAAAAAAAGTGTCTTTAACACTTACGATGATGATTTATCTGTTTGTATGAATGTGAGAAAAATGATCACACCTTCAAGTAATAGATTACAAGTACAGAGAAAGTTCACATTACAGCTATGCTGATGAAAATTACCTGCAGGCTGTTACAACACAGCCTGTGAATTAATTAACCTTTTGCCATAAAAATCTAGAAACTTCAGCAAAGACTGAGTTTTCTGTTTCTCTTGCTTTAGCTTCCTCAGCACTGAAATACTTTCCCTTCGTGGTGAAAATACTGTGCAATTACTGAGGCAAACAAATAAACATACTCAGATTCCATCATTGCTCCATGTTATTATAATAAAATCACATAAGTTGTGATTAAAACATATGTTTCCTCTTTTGTTTCAGTTAAAGATGAGAAATAATGGTTGATTTCTCCATAGATTTTTTAACTTTATGAATAAGACTGGCAGTTTCTTAGTATGAATAATGGCCATCTCTTAATTATGTATGTTCTGAATTTGGGAGAAAATAATTAAATAAAGCAGAACTTTTGCCAACATGTTAAAAAAATAAGTACTCACATACATTCTTCTACACTTCATTTTCAAATAAATAAAGACACTATCTCTATTTGAGTGTACTGGTCAAGTACTTTGATAATTTCCACTTGGGATCNTTCTGAATTTGGGAGAAAATAATTAAATAAAGCAGAACTTTTGCCAACATGTTAAAAAAATAAGTACTCACATACATTCTTCTACACTTCATTTTCAAATAAATAAAGACACTATCTCTATTTGAGTGTACTGGTCAAGTACTTTGATAATTTCCACTTGGGATCCGAAGCTGAGAAACGATCTAACAATACATAAAGCTATGATCTAGGGAAATAGGATTTCTAAATAAACAATGGTAATATGAGCCATTGTATTCCTTGAAGTTGTTAAAGCCAAGGATCAACACGACATGGTGAATGTAAAGATGACAGCAAGCCCTAAGGACTGCTAAATTATACTCTACATATTGACATAATAATTTCACATCCTTATGCAACTGTTTGGAAATACTTTTTACTTTTTTCTTTGATGTAATTAATATCTCAAGAGAGTTAACAGTCCCAATATTTAATTGTTCAATAAGAAAGCAGTTAGAGCTCTTCTCTTCTATTAGCTTTTATTTTTTTTTTTGAGCTAGCTTCAATTAACTCATTATATAATTAGTCTTAACAATGGATAAGCCATTCTCTCAGTAGGTTAGGAGACATTCTTGTTTAGATAACGGGTTTTACATATATATTGTTTTAAAACATTAGGCATTTCTCTATTCTCTCCCTTTCTTTTGGTCATGTGTGTATGTGCTCAATTGTGTCTGACTCTTTGCAACCCTCTGCTGTAGCCCTCCAGGATCCTTTGCCATGGAATTTTCCAGACAAGAATACTGGAGTGGGTTGCCATTTCCTCCTCCAGAGGATGTTCCCCACCCAGGTGTGAACCTATGTCTCTTATACCTCCTGCACTGTAGGCAAATTCTTTACCACTGAACCACTGGAAAAGCCTATCTTTCCAATCAAATGATGATTTGCTAAACTCATCTTAAAGAGCTAAACTAGTGAAGTTCCTCCCCAAGTATTGTTCAGAGAATCATTTTTTAGTTGCAGGTAAGAGGTATACAACAATAAGTTAAAATAAGAAGGTGATAATGCTTGTCTAGAAAACTGAAGATGTATATGATAGGTATACACGTATACCTATCATATAGGTGTGTATGTGTATATTCACAGTTAAGGACATACATATTTTAAGTGTAATTATTTCAAGTTAAGCAGATTCTTAAAATAATTTGGGAAAAAAGTTTCACAATTGTTAATACATTAAAATTTCCAAATGAATCTTTTATTGTATTTATAGGGAAAATAGCTCTTTAAGGTTGGAAAATTTAAAACATTTACCAAAACATTTTTTGGTTAGTTCAATTTTGGGCATACCCCAGTTATAAGCTACATTTAGGTAGGTATATATCTATACCTGAAGTATCAAAGCTAATACATGTTTGTCATATAGAAAATTAACAGTACATATACTTTGAATATAAGAATACACAAAGTTTCAAAAAAGAATTGATACTCTGCAAATATTTAAATCTGTCTGTGCTGACTTAAACTAGAATTAATATTTCCATTGATTCTAGGATGGTCATGCTCATGATAATATATATATGTATTTAAATAAAAAGTAGATGTCTTTGAAAGCCTAAAGAATGAATATATAGGTATATAATATTCCTTAACTGTTATAGGAATACACATGCTATGCTTTGGAAGATATGCTTCACATACCTGACAGGTAATGTTCTGTCTCCTTTTCTTCTATCCATTTCTCTTTGGGGAACAGGATACCAACGGAAATTCAGTTTCCAGTTAAAACCCCCATAAGTCATGTCTGACCCAGCCATGTATTCAAACGTGTCATCACTAATCACATCAATGATGGGGCATACAACTGTCTTCCTGCAGAAAAATTAAAATCAGCTGATGTAAAAATTATAGTTTAAATGTTTCATTAGCTTTTTTAAACATCACATAGCTGATACATTGAAACAATTATTTTGTGACTTTAATTTGCCTTCATTGTCATGTTACCCCTTTTCTCCATGGAATTACTTCCTTTTACTATATCTGACTTCAGTCTACTTTTATTCTATCATGTATAATCTAATCAAATATACTAACTGATCCTCAAGCTAATTTCCAAATGCATTCTAAGTACTAACTCAGCAGGATGAACATGGTCTATTTTTCATTAAACCTCTTGCCACAGCATGATTAGTAGACTGCTTTGATATTATGCAGCATTTCAGCTATAGCCCACTGAAAAGCAACAGTGTGCAGGGAGTGAAGGATGAATAATAGCAAATTCAATCTGGTAGCTTGACTCTCAAAGGCGATAGTTTAGATTGAAGAGATAGCTCAGAGAAAATGTTCATGGAAAAACAAACAAATGAAAACCCACAAAGAGAAGCAACAATAAAAATCATGATCATCAGTATAAGTAAATATTTCCTATGAAAGATATTAGGTTCATGACAATTTCTGAGTGAATCATCTTAGACAGCAGTTTACACTAAAAATCTACATGTTTTAAAATAGGACAAGATAAGCAACTTCAGTCTCTGGAGTTTTATGATCCATTTTTTTTCTTAAAGAGGAAGAACCAGGAGATTTGGTATTCTTTTTTTTATTTTACTGAATTAAAGTTGATTTACAGTGTTGCTAATTTATACTATATATATCATTTTGTATAGCAACATGATTAAGTTATATACACATAGATTTGATATTCCTGATGGTGGCTTTTTAGGATAAGGAACTTTGCACCATGGGAGGTCATCAGGTACTCTTTTCATCCATGTGGCACTTTCTCTATTCTACCTCTAGTCCAAGCTTGTATGTTTTATTATGGTGTCAACCATCTGTCATCTCCAAAGTAAATGTTTAAACAACTGGGCCTTGTTTACAGCTAATTCCAAAAAAGTAGAGCTTATTTTTCATACAAGATAGAAAGTGAATACACAAATATGCTCTAGAATCACCCACAGATATGGAAAACAAGGAAATGTTGCCCATTATTTATTCTGGTTTTGCAACACCTATATCACCACCGCTCAATTTCTAATAGGTCTTATATGCCACACTACTGACCAATGTCTAGAGTCCTCTCAAATTAAAAGGTTTCAAACTTTCCTGGTGACTCAGTAGTGAAGAATTCACCTGCCATTGCCAGGGACACAGGTTTGATTCCTGGTCTGGGAGGATCCCAGATGCCATGGGCCAACTAACCCTGTGCACCAGAGCTACTGAGTCACACTCTAGAGCCCTGGAGCCATAACTTTGAGCCCACACCCTGTGACTACTGAACCCCACGTGCCTAGAGCATGTGCTCCGCAACAAGAGAAACCACTGAAATGAGAGGCCTACACACAGCAACTAGAGAGTAGCCTCTGCTTGCCACAGCTAGAGAAAGCCCATGCACAGCAGCAAAGATCCAGTACAGCCATAAAAATAAACAAATGAATCTTCAAAAAAAAAAAACAAAACTTAAAAGGTTTCACCTAGCCTTGGAAAAGCTTCTTGGTAACCCTGGTCCTTATAAAAACAATATCTTTCTTTCTTCATTAAATGTAGTCATTTAAATTATAGGGAGATGAAATTAGATCTAATAACCTTCAATAGAACTTTATTATCTAGTTATGGCAACTTTAGAACATATAAGCAAGATAAGACATTAGAGCTCATTATATGCCAATACAATCTAAATATGTTGTAGATGAAAAAATAGATGATCAATTCATGACCATAATGAAGTAATATTATAATCTCACTAAGTTGAATATGAAACACGTGTTTTAAAAAGCAGCATAATGTATGAAAAGCTGCCAGGAAATGCATTTAAAATGCTCCAAGTTCATTTTACTTTGCCATCTTTACCCTTCTGTGCCTACTGTACAATACACATAGTAGAAAAAGGTTATTACTCATATATTACACTCAGTAGACAAAAAGGTTCCCACTGCTTTCTTCAACTGCTATGGTTCATTTTACTGACAACCTCCATCCATCTTCCTGGCAAATACCAAATCATGCCGTTTACGTGATAGAGTTGCACTAGCTCACACAAAGCAGCCCGTCTTGGAGCCTTAATTAAAAACTTCAATTCTAAGTAGACCTTTCTACTCTAGGTGAAATGACTGTGCAAGCAAGGTGCTATGCAATGTTTTGCTATTATTTCAGACAGCAATCGGCATAATTGTCTTCATTAGGTGCTTAGGAATGATACTCATTTATCATCAATAGTTATGAACAACTGCAAGAAATCCATTTAAATTTCATAGGATTACATGGGAAAGAATTGTAGGTATCTATGAGGGTTTCTATGGAGAAGGCAATGGCACCCCACTCCAGTACTCTTGCCTGGAAAATCCCATGGATGGAGGAGCTGGAAGGCTGCAGTCCATGGGGTTGCTGAGGGTTGGACACGACTGAGTGAGTGACTTCGCTTTCACTTTTCACTTTCATGCATTGGAGAAGGAAATGGCAACCCACTCCAGTGTTCATGCCTGGAGAATCCCAGGGATGGGGGAGCCTCGTAGGTTGCCGTCTGTCGTACAGAGTCGGACATGACTGAAGCGACTTAGCAGCAGCAGCAGCAGCATGAGGCTTTCTAATTTCTATAAAGCATTCTTGAACTTTTCAGATTTCATGATATGTCTGTACAGAATGGCAATACTATTTAAATAAACATTCCTATAGCTGCGCTTTTCTTTAAATCATTATTTCATTTTAGTGGGGTGCATGAGTGTGTATAAGTTCTTTAAGACTTTGTACTTCACTTTGATTAAGAACAGTGACTAGGTAGAGAGAAGATTGTTCTGGAAGTGGGGAGAACTAAATTGTTGTCCTCGTCATTTATAATTTCTAGGACAAGCCATTTAACTATCATCAGATACAAAGAGGAATATCTTTATTATCTACCTCACAGAGTGGTTGTGAAGACAAAGCTGCTTTGAAAACATATTTTGTAAAATATACTACTATTTCTAATTGGACTGATTTCCTTCACCTATAAAATGAATATTCAGCATCTTTACTATTTGAATTGCTTGATTTTCTTATAAATATCTGAATATTTGGCATAAATAAACCAAGATCTTAATTAAATAAGGAGTAAGGGGACTTCATTTTTAAAAGCTAGGAAATAAACATTCTGAAAATAGCAGCTTGGGAAGAAAAGTTTTGAGGGATAGCTGTAACAGTCCTAACAAGTTCAGCCAAAATCCAGACAGACAGAGCATGTGAAATCTTACCTGTCCTCCTTTATTCTTGCCAGCAAGGGCTCTAGCCATCCTAATGTGCATTCACAGTGTGCATCCAGGAAAGTTATGACTTGTCCTTTTGAAGCAGCTGCTCCTCGAAGGCGGGCACGTATTAACCCAGAGCGCTCTTCCATTCTAATAATTTTTACTGGCACTTCTAAATTTTTCACATAATTCTCTAATGTTAACTTGAGAAAATCTGTAATGTGCAATTAAGAATTTATAAAGTTTTGAAACTCTTTTAAAACAGAGAAGGGAAACTACTACGTAGATGAAAATTCAACACATAGAAGTGATGGTCAGCTCCTATCAACATGCTTTACATTAGGTTAAAAAAAAGAAAGATACAGAGATTTCATCACTACTAGTGTACAGTTCATTATGACTCTTATCACTTGGCTGACAAGGATAAGGCTGCTAGGAAGTTAATATACTAGACTGTAATTTATAAACTGGGCCACATTGGCAACTGCAGTCTTCTTAAATATAAGTCATTTTTCTTTTACCTACAATAAAAGAAGAGAGCCAAATACCCACTGTGTCATATAAATGTTCAGTCATATGATCAACTGAGTTGGGAAAAAAGAGAAATACTTTGGAAAGTCATTTTGGCTGATTTCTTAGGTTAGTAAGAACCAAATGGAGTCATGAGGTAAAATGAAAGAATGTTACTTGTTTGTGGAGTGGCACTGACTCGATAAACTGAAAAAATCAGACAGGTAGTTTCAGGGTTAGTATAATTACAAGGAAAATATGGATCATTACCCTGTTATCTTTTTGAACACAATAAAGCTCTATAATTAAAAAATGTATATACAAGAAAAATAATTTTACCTCTTTCACTGGCATCATCTACCAAGATGACCTCAGAGAGCAGATAGTGTGGGGACCGATTTATAACACTGTAAACAGTTCTGAGGAGAGTGCTCCAAGCTTCGTTATGAAATACAATGACTACACTTGTGTTTGGAAGTTCATCAGGGTAGACCTTTGTCTTGCATCTGGAAGAAAGGGAAGAAGAAGGACAAGCCAATAAGTTCATTTTTCTTTCTGATCATTGTAATAAAAATATCTATTATGACACAAAATTAGACTCAGAAGTCCCTTATTACAATAACACCTTATGGTTATCTAAAATTATTTTCCTTTTTATATATGTTGTGAGTATTCACTTGGCACTTTGAAAATTAAATATGAATACTTACTATTATTTGAACTATTTTATTATTATTATTTGAACTATTTTTTTTTAATTTTACATTAACTCTAGGGAACAAAAAGGCATGATTTGGACACAGGTCTAAGAAAGCCAAAATAACATTATGAGACTATCAATAGAAGACCAGGTGCTAAAGGAATTCATTTAGTAGATATAATTGTCTTTGTTTAGAAAAAAGAATTACTGTATAACTCAAAAATTCGTGAGAACATAAATAGACATGTTCACAGGGCTTTGAAGCTTATAAAACTGAGATTACTTTTCTTCTAAAATCTAGTCATGTACATTTTTCATTCTGTTGAAGAATGCCATAATTAATGTCTGCTTTGAGGGAAAGATGTTGGGGTCAAGATACATTTCAAAGATTCTCAAAAACAAACAAAAAAAAAACCAATAACAACAAAATCAGAGATGACAAAAGGGTATAGGCTTCCAGAACATCTCTCGAATGTACAGAGGAGTCACCTGGGGATTGGGTAACCTGCAGTTTCTGGTTTAGCAGATCTAGGGTGCAGCCTGAGAATATACAGGTTTTAAAATGTTTCCAGGTGATTCAGATGCTGTTGATCCCTGGAACACATGGTTAAGTAAAAGCCTGCATCATAATTGTTATTAATTTTAGAACTTGATATTTTGGGGAAAAAACACTTAATTTTGCTGATAAATTAAAAGAAGTCCAGATTTTGCTTTTCAAGCCATAAAACTTGTAAGGTACATTTTGATAAATAATATGGAGATGTTCGGAGAAGGAAACGGCAACCCACTCCAGAGTTCCTGCATGGAGAATCCCATGGACAGAGGAGCCTGGTCTACACAGTCCGTGGGGTCACAGAGAGTTGGATACAACTTGGTGACTAAACCATCATTGTGCAGATGTTCTCGGTGGTCACTGCAATTTTAATGTGCAGGTGGCTCTCAGCCATATCCACTTGTCAACTTTTAGACATTTTTGTCACATATTGTTAAGTCATTGTGATTATAGAGTATTTTGCAAAAATGTCACTGGGTATCCAGACAGGAATAGAAGTATATTCATCTTATGTTATTTTTCCTGGTAAAATAAGCTGAAGAGCAGGAAAATTAAAATATTTCCATAAAGTAAAATGAACCAGATATACCCTGCCACCAATAAATGACCTAATCCTTGACACAAAATTAGCATCTTTAAAATTAGTCCCCTTCACAGTGAGTGAACAAAATCCAATAAAGTGTGGACATCAAAGGCATGTAATAAAATAAATACCAACTATATGCCTGCAGAGACTTTAATCATTTTTTTAAAACAGTCTAAAATAACAGCTCCTAGGTGAAGTGCTCTGTAATATAGCCAGGAAAGAATGTACATATGTCTAACCATTTTTTCAGTATATATTTATTTGAATAACATTCATTAAGCACCCACACTATATAAGACATTGTGCATATAAAAAAAGTTCAAATGTAGGGTAGAAGGGGTAAGTTGATTCATAGTCATCTTTTCCCATTCTGGTAGCAAGATTAAAGTGATTTCTATTAATATATGTCTCATCATCATTTGACTTGGTCTTCCAGGCAGTTTATCATTAAACAAACTTAGAAAGCTGTCTTGGTAAGTCAGAAAGGTCATGCCAAGATTCTCCTCAAACCTCCATTCTTCTGCCTCATCAAAACACCCCCTCGCTTTCAGCATGCTGAGCAAAATGAGTCATAAAGATGATTGTCATCATCAATAAAGAAGCAAAACTGAAAAAGCAGGCTGAAATCAGTCCGAAGTCTACTTATTATTTCTTTTAAATTAAACCTCTTGCATGTTATGCTAAATGCTAATAAAGAAAAGTGAACAAGATATTTATTCAAATAAATCATTTATAATATAAAAATAAAAGCAGATACTTAGATCCAGCTTCTCAACTTATTTCCATCGTGCCTTATTTTTGTGGTGAAAAAAATCCATTCATGTTAATTTTATATTCATTATATGTGACAACATTATAACGAACTAATTTACTAATAATACAGCTATAATATTTTGCTTACTTAGAGAAAATTTCCACTATGTCATTATTTAATGTAGCATAAAATAAAATATGGTTAATATTTTATTAATTCATCCTCTTTCTCCTATGTAAACAGTTATTTCACAAAAGAAACTTTGTATAATAAAATAGTTTATAGGATAATTCTTATACAAATTAATCATTTTCTATGGCTTTTTATCTAGTTACTCAAGCATACAAATATATATGCTGCTGCTGCTGCTAAGTCACTTCAGTCGTGTCCGACTCTGTGTGACCCAATAGACAGCAGCCCACCAGGCTCCCCCATCCCTGGGATTCTCCAGGCAAGAATACTGGAGTGGGTTGCCATTTCCTTCTCCAATGCATGAAAGAGAAAAGTGAAAGTGAAGTCGCTCAGTCTGTCCAACTGTCAGCGACCCCATGGACTGCAGCCCATCAGGCTACTCCATCCATTGGATTTTCCAGGCAAGAGTACTGGGGTGGGGTGCCATTGCCTTCCCCGACAAATATATATGAACAAGAGTTTTTTTATTTTTATAATTTTTAATGGATTTATGATACAATGAACTGGAATTATTGCCTATAATTCTTCAAACCTCTTGTCACCTAGGGTAAAATACATCATTATTTTATGCACCACTAGGAAAGAAAAATGTTGTCAAGCCATAATAAAATGCTTTGTTATCTTGAATAGGATCTATTCAATACCTAAAGCCTATAGAAAAAGCTCTCAAATTTATTTTGACATAGATTCCTATCAATATTTTAAGCTTGCTTATACATCAGTCACACTAGTTTCTTGTTGCTTTGAAATTTCTTTTATCTATTCTAAAGGGATGTCTCTAGTTTTGGGTTGTATTGCTTAACAAATGAGAGACATACATTTAGCATATATCTCAGTAACAAAATATTAATACAAAACAATTTCATCTTGTGAGTATCCTCCTTGGTACTATAAAACTGTGATTGCAAACTTTTAGCGGCAAAGGAAATCTTGACAAAATTCAGATTCTGATTCAGTAGATCTGATATGGGAATAAGGTTGTGAATTTCTAGTAAGACTCCTGGCAATGTGGACACTGTTAGCCCTAAGTTGACATAATAAATAATTGATAATAAGGCCTGGCAGGCTACAGTCCATTGGGTCACAAAGAGTCAGACATACCAAGCAACTAACACTTTCACTTTTCAAAGTTGACTAATTCAGATATTTATTTCACAGGATACAAATCTCAAGTCATAGAGCTACTTCAATACACTGCATAATAAAGTAATAAGTGATACTGCTAATAAAATAATTTATGATTTAACAATATTAGTAATGGTAATAATTTCTGCTCCATAATATATCTTAAATGATATTGTAGGTGTCTGAAAATTTGAAAAAAATTTCTATGCATTTAAAAAAATAATTTATACATTTATAAATATATATGTTTATAAAAAAGAAGTAGATTCCCTAGGATCATTTTATTAAAACTAAGTATAGAAGGTTAGCTATCACTGAAATTATGTATATATGGACCAAATACTCTTAGCAATCTGTCTTTTGAAGACATTATTTTTCTTTTATGTAAACATCTAAATAGAATTGGAAATTTTGACATAATTGTGCGAGCACAATGTATATGTAATTAACTTTGAGAGTAAACTTGTCAGACTGCAATAGCAATTTTAATCAATTTGAAAGATATTTGATACCCAATACTCAAATTGAGTTCCTGAAATCTGGTTTTCCAACAAGAGGATAAGCTTTATCCTAGCAGAATTTCATATTTGCAGTATATTTTGACATTCTAAATCTATAATACTTGAAAGAAAATAAAAGTTTATTTCCTTTTAATTCTGTAATTATCTGTCACTATAAATCTTGGCTGCATATCAGAATCATCCCATAAGCATGAAAAAAAAAAAAAAACAACAAACTGGTGTGTAGGTTTTAGCCACAGAGATTCTGATTTAGGTGTCTGGGATGTGGCTATGGATAATAAGATTAAAAAGAACTCTCTCCTGGGCATTTGAATGTGCAGCCAAAACTGAGATCAGTTACCCAAATTTATTTAACAGAACTACTGATATGACATACATATATACATCAACATTTTGCTTACATCTACATTTTAAAATAGGATATATAAGGTTAGTATCTTTTTCTATGTTTATATGAATTAAAATAAGTCACTATTTCCTTTCACTGTAAATACTGGAGTCAGAAAGTCTTCTTTACTTCATTTACAATCTCCTCTGTCATCTGGATATATACTAATGCTTATCCAGTTTTCTGTGCATCAGCTGTTGACTTATAAATGTAGGAGAAATAAATGTAACTATTCTTTGGAGAGAATATGGTGATAGAATCACATTTCCTCCGTGTGGAACATGGAAATACACTGAGATAGTGTTCCTATTTACCATCTTTCCCCTTGGCTATGTCCACATTAGAGAAACATAGATTGTTACAATTTGATTTTATCCTTTTCAAAGCTATATTGATGTTTTCATATAAGCTACTGAACACAACACACCACATCAAAGAAAGAAAAATTGACTATAAGATGAGAATGTGAAATCACAAAGGATCCATAATTACACAGTGGTTTAGCTAGACACAAACCATTTAGGACTCCAAACAAAGGCTGTCAACATTGTAGTTTGCATGACTTGTTGAAATGCAGCTCAGTGAGTCAGTGGCTACTTTTAACTGGCTCAAACAAAGATTAATAACAGTAATTTAAAATGAAGACTTAAAATACAAGTCCTCTCTATACTTATTTTTAAGAGCTGTAGGAATTGTATCGAACCTTTCAGAATTATGGGTGGTTTCAATGTTTCCCAATTCTTTAACATTTATATTCATAGAAAGAAATTTCTTCATTTTCCAATGCATCCATGCAACAAAAGCCTGGGCAACAGGAAAGTGATTCTTTCATAACTGAAAGTTTGGAGCCTCAAGTAAAATGAAGCACTTAATTTTGCAAGGTATCCTATATGTTTCTTTGTATATACATTGTGCTAAACCTTCCAAAAGTTAAGTTCCTATAAGTCATAATTACTTGACTCATTAAAAAATTTTTTACAAATTGTTAGTCACTCAAGTGTATCTGCGGAGAAGGCAATGGCAACCCACTCCAGTACTCTTGCCTGGAAAATCCCATGGGTAGAGGAGCCTGGTAGGCTGCAGTCCATGGGGTCGCACAGAGTCGGACAAGACTGAGCGACTTCACTTTCACTTTTCACTTTCACGCATTGGAGAAGGAAATGGCAACCCACTCCAGTGTTCTTGCCTGGAGAATCCCAGGGACGGGGGAGCCTAACGGGCTGCCGTCTATGGGGTCTCACAGAGTCGGACACGACTGAAGCGACTTAGCAGCAGCAGCAAGTGTATCTGGCTCTTCGTGATCCTGTGGAATCTAGCCAGCTAGACTCCTCTGTCCATGGAATTCTCCAGGCAGAATACTAGAGTGGGTAGCCATTCCCTTCTCCAAGGGATCTTCCCAATCTAGGGATCGAATTCAGGTCTCCTGCATTGCAGGCAGATTCTTTACCATATGAACCACCAAGGAAGGTGATAAACACTTGCCACAAACACCTTTGTTTTAAATTCAGCTAGTCTTGGGCTCCCCAGGTGGTGCTAGTGGTAAAGAACCTGCAGAGACATGGGATTGACCCCAGGGTTGGGAAGGTCCCTTGAAGGAGGGCATGGCAAACCACTTCAGTGTTCTTGCCTGGAGGATCCCCTGGACAGAGGTGCCTGGAAGGCTACAGTCCATAGAGTCAAAAAGAATCAGACATGACTGAAGTGACTTAGCACACAGCATGAACAGACCTTGTATTCATCCTTGGCCTATTTGCTGTCATATCCATTCCTTGCTCCTGTTTTCTTTGATGTATTGGGGTGAAGATAGCGGGAGAGTTACTGAGCAGGACTTTTTCCCAGGACTCTTCTGCTTGTCAGTTTCTGTACGAAACATGCCATGAGGACCCTGAGTAGGCAGTGCTATACAGCAAAAAGGAGGAACAGGGAGTTTCTTTCTCTCTACTTCCCTAATCCCAGAGAAGAATACTCAGCCCCCTTCTGCAGTCTTGCACTTCATATATGACTCAATCATTTTCTTCATTATACACTTTCACAATAAATACAACTAATACAATAGACTAGGGGATTTTTTATAAAGAGGAGGTTAATCTTATTTGTCTCTGTCTCTTCAGAAGGTAGTATTCTGCAAGTCACAAAATATATTTAATAAGATGTTGATGAATGAAAACTTGACAAGGCAGGCTATTGTATTAATCAGCAGATTGATTTCCCAATCCATAATTCTATACTATTATAATCTGTACTAGAGATGTAGAAATTCCAAGTTTTCTACATCTTTTTTATATTCTCAGTTGATTTTTGATTTTCAAGCTTCCAGAGCCAGGACAAATAAATGAGTTAGGGTTAGGGAAGGGAAAGAATGTAAGAAAATTGGTCTATAAGTCATTCTATTATAACACATTCCTCTTGAACATAAGTGGCATCATTCTATTTTGATATATTTGAGAAGGCTCTGTGTCTGGAAATTCTATGTTTATATCCTCATTTTGCCATTCCGGATCTGTGAGCAAACTCTTGGAAGTTTCAGTTCTGTCATCTCCTAAATTGGAGTAAAACTGCTTGCTATATCTACATTCTGGGGTTTTTGAGGAAATGAATAAAATCATTAAGGAATTAAATGAATGTAATTTTTATTATATTCTTATATTATAAAGCACTATAAAAATCTGCCTGTAGTGCAGGAGACCCAGGTTTGATCCCTGGGTCTGGAAGATCCCTTGGAAAATGTAATGGCAACCCACCCCAGTATTCTTGCCTGGAGAATTCCAAGGACAGAGAAGCCTGGCAGGCTCCAGTCCATGGAATCACAAAGAACTGAATATGACTGAGTGACTAACACACACATATATGAGATAGTATAGGTAAGGTCTTATAATTACTTGGCTCAGCCTTACTGCTGATAGGATTCTGATCACAGCCATGTTAACTCATTTTTTATTCTTAGTTTCTATGCCAAGCATCTGTTATATTCTTCACTTTCAATGCAGTTTCAATAGTTTTGGTGCCTAGATCATCCTTGCTTGAAAACTGCTTTACTTCTTTGTCCAGTGTAGCAGTGTGGAGTAAAGGTCCTGCCTGTTTCCCTTTTACTTCTTTAAAGTTATTTATTGTTGCAATCTGAAATTTCTGTGGCTGTCTGCTATTAAATTTTCCTGCTCCCTTACCTTAATCTCTGCTTATTATTTTCTGCTAGAAGATCTCTAAAGGTGAGTTTCTGCTGAGATCTCTGCTTGTTGCCTGCTCTTCAATATCCATGAGTTAAGTCTGTTAACTTGTGTTCCGTCCTATTACCAAAGCTGGACTAGCTCCCACTACTTCCTTCACCCTATAGAGAACCTGATTATCAAAACTTGCATTCCTCATCTAGGGTTAGGCCATCTCCTCCTGTAGTCAAATTCTGATATAAAAAAAGAAAAACCATCATAATACGAAAGAAGTACTAAGCATTAAACATTTATTGAACACTTAATTACATAGCAGACATTGTGTTACATGTTTTCTGTGGACCATCTCATTTGACCTTGACAACAAACTGAAATCTGCAGTGGTTAAATATCAGAACTAAGAGAAGGCTATGAACTTATAAATGGTTTCATGCTTCAAAAAAAATTCCAGAAAATAAAACTATTCAAACAATTAATTGGTCAAAAAAAATTCACTTATTAAGGAGACTAGATTGTTTGGTTGTCTTCTCAGAACAATATATATAACATAGAGAGACTGCTAGCTTATCAGTTGACCTCAACATTTTCCCCTCAATATACCCACCAGTATTAAATTACTACATCACACACTGATGTCAACTACAAATTGGCACTTACCAAGAGCATTGCCAATGACAGAACAACAAAGGCATTTGCCATCTGCCTCTATGGAGATTGAACCCCTTGCTGCTACAGCTATTGACCTTCAACAACCCCTGAAGGAGTTCAGGGTGGAATGAGGCACTCTGTGTCCCAGGGAATCTGATGGGACAGGTCTTTAGATAGTTGGATGTTTTTAGGAACAGATTTTATGATCTCAATCCTTGCATCTCCTCATATCTAGATTAGTACTAAATCACTTCATGGTGACACCAGATCCTCATGACTAACAAAAAACCTTTTGCAAAATAAGTGCTTAATGGTATTGAACTTCCCCTTCACTAAAACTTTATATATTGACCTTCCCTTCTCACAGCTATCTGAGATGCTGTCTCCCAGGCTTCCATCCTCATTTTGCCCTAAATAAAACTTAACTCTCAACTTGTGCATCTTTTTAGTTGACACTAATCAGTCTCAGTAAGATTCCTGCATTAAAAGACCTGTCTTAATCCACTTAAACCCAGATTCCCAATCTCTATAAATATCTATATTTCCTTCCCTTTCCTAGACTTCTAGAACTGTCCGTTAAGGTGGTGGATATTCTGGTGATCTTCTATGGACTCTTCATAATACTCTTATAAAAATAATTAAGAATTATATGTTATATAATAATCATATAATTATTCTTAAAACAATTATAACTATAATCCTTATAAGATTCCAAATTACTCCCATTTGATAATAACAATAGGAACATCAGTTAAGTAACTTGCTTCTAAGCGACTGACATGGGTTTCAAACCCTGGAAATCTGATGTTAAGTTACATTAAGTTAGAAAGAGAAAAACAAATATCACATATTAACGCATATACATGGGTCCTAGAAAAATGGTACTGATGAACCTATTTTTAGGGCAGGAATAGAAGTGCAGACATAGAGAACAGAATAATGGACACAGAGGAGGAAGAAGATGCAGGGAAGAAGATAGGGAAAGAATTGAGGAGTTGTATTGCTATATGTACATACTACTGCTCTGGGTCTCTTGAGTTTGGAGGTCTTTTTGTTCACCATCTCATAGGTAAGACTTCAGTCTCCATGACTTTCAGTGACTTCCAAAGGGCAGAACAGTTACTAATCAAAGGAGGAGCAACTACAAAACCACCAGAGGCTAGATTAAGTGGATCAGAGAGGCTCATCAAGATTAGAAGACCTAACCCCTGAGACCCTGCACAGAACCCAGGTTTGGAAAATTTCCAGAAGAAAAAAAGCACGTGATAATGTTACTCTCTTGAACCTTATCACATATCCCTGCCTGACTATATAACCTAACCTTACTCACCAAGGAGGGGACACAGTTCTTGAGGCACGAGCATATTGTGCCTTCACCTAGCAAAGTAATAAAGCCACTCTTTCCTTCTCCTCCATGACTCTATTTCCATGTTTCTGTTTGGCACAAATGCAAATAAAGGAAAGATTTTGGCAACACTAATGTTAGCTACATGTTAGCAAGGTAATAATGCCCCAAATCCTTCAAACTAGGCTTCACAGTACCTGAACTGAGAAATTCCATATCTGGAATTTAGAAAATCTAAATTTGGATTTAGAAAAGTTAGAGGAACCAGAGATCAAATTGCCATCGATACACTGGATCATAGAAAAAGCAAGAGAAATACAGAAAAGCATCTACTTCTGCTTCACTGACTACACTAAAGCCTCTGATTGTGTAGATCACAAAAAACTGTGGAAAATTCTTCAAGAGATGGGAATACCAGACCACCTTACCTGCTTCCTGAGGAACGTATATGCAGGTCGAGAAACAACAGTGAGAACAGGACACGGAACAACGGACTGCTTCCAAATTAGGAGAGGAGTACATCAAGGCTGTATATTGTCACCCTGCTTATTTAACTTTTATGCAGAGTACATCATGAGAATGCTAGGCTGGATCAAGCACAAGCTGGAATCAAGACTGCCGGGAAATATATCAATAACCTCAGATATGCAGATGACACTACCCTTATGGCAGAAAGTGGAGAGGAACTAAAGAGCTTCTTGATGAAAGTGAAAGAGGAGAGTGAAAAACCTGACTTAAAACTCAACATTCAAAACACTAAGATCATAGCATCTGGTCCCATCACTTCATGGCAAATAGGTGTGGAAACAATGGTAACAGTGACAAACTATATTTTGGGGCTCCAAAATCACTGCAGATGGTGACTGCAGCCATGAAACTAAAAGATGCTTGCTCCTTGGAAGAAAAGCTATGACAAACCTAGAGAGCATATTAAAAAACAGAGACATCACTTTACTGACAATGGTCTGTAGAGTCAAAGCTATGGTTTTTCCATTAGTCATGTATGGACGTGAGAGATGGACCATAAGGAAATCTGAGACCCAAAGAGTTGATGCTTTTGAACTGTGGTGTTGGAGAAGACTCTTGAGAGTCCCTTGGACTGCAAGGAAATCCAACCAGTCCATCCTAAAGAAGTCAGTCCTGAAGATGGTGACTGCAGCCATGAAACTAAAAGATGCTTGCTCCTTGGAAGAAAAGCTATGACAAACCTAGAGAGCATATTAAAAAACAGAGACATCACTTTACTGACAATGGTCTGTATAGTCAAAGCTATGGTTTTTCCATTAGTCATGTATGGACGTGAGAGATGGACCATAAAGAAGGCTGAATGCCGAAGACTTGATGCTTTTGAACTGTGGTGTTGGGGAAGACTCTTGAGGGTCCCTTGGACTACAAGATCAAACCAGTCCATTCTGAAGGAAATCAATCCTGAACATTCTTTGGAGGGACTGATGCTGAAGCTAAAGTTCCAATACTTTGGCCACCTGATGCAAAGAGCTGACTCATCTGAGAAGACCCTGATGCTAGGAAAGATTGAAGGCAGAAGGAAACAGGGATGACAGAGGACAAGATGGGTGGATGGCATCACTGACTCAATGGTTATGAGTTTGAGCAAGTTCCAGGAGATGGTGAATGACAGGGAAGCCTGGCATGCTGCAGTCCACGGGTCGTAAAGAGTTGGACATGACTGAGCAACTGAATGAAAACAACTCTCAACTAAAAAGATGCACAGCCTGAGAGCTGCAAGTTAAGTTTTATTGGGGGCAAAATGGGGACTGCAGCCTGGGAGACAGCACCTCAGATAGCTCTGAGAGGCTGCTCCATAGAGGTGGTGGAGGAAGGGCAATATGTAAGATGTTGTGAAGGAGGAGTTCAGTTCAATCAAGCACTTATTTTACAAAAGGTTTTCTGCTCCTCATGAGGAGCTGATGTCACCATGAAGGGAATTAATGCTTTTTAGATATGAGGAGATACAAGGATTGGGATCATGAAATCAGGTACTGAAAATCCCTAACTATCTAAAGACCTGTTTCAGTAGTTTCCCTGGAACACTGAGTGCCTCACTTTCCATTCTGAGTTCCCCTCAAGAAGTGTCAAAAGCCAGCAACTGCAGCAGCATAGGTAGATGGCAAACACCTTTGTTGTTACTTTCTCTGTTCAGTCCTTAAGTTGTGTCCGACTCATTGCAGCCCCATGGGCTGCAGCAAGAGAATTCAAAAAAATTATCTACTCCTGCTTCACTGACTACGCTAAAGCCTTGCCTGTGTGGACCACAACAATGTGTGGAAAATTGTTAAAGAGATGGGAATACCAGACCACATTACCCGTCTCCTGAGAAATCTGTATGCAGGACGAGAGGCAGCAGTTAGAACCAGAACAGACTGGTTCAAAACTGGGAAAGGAATACCTCAAGGCTGTATAAGGTCACCCTGCTTATTTAACATATACTCAGAGTGCATGTGTGCATGCTAAATTGCCTCAGTCGGGTTCTTTGTGACGCTATGGGCCATGACCTGCCAAGCTTCTCTGTTCATGGGCTTCTTCAGGCAAGAATTTCAGAGTTGGTTGTAGTGCCCTCTGCCAGGGGATATGGAGAGTTAAATACAAAATAGTAAAGAGATTATATTCCAAAAAAAATCTGCTATTATACCTCTTTCTTGATAAGACCCTTTCTCATTTAGGGAAGAAACTGCCTTCAGTTAGGTAGCATTCTTAGATAAGGTACTTGTGGAAGCAGATCAGGAGCCTGAAGGTGTGCTTTCCAAGAAAACAAAGGAAAACAGTAACTGCTTTGAATGAGATAAGGGAAAACTTTACTTTGCTCTAGGAAGGTGGGCACTTGAAGTGGGAAAGATTAAAGCAAAGATTAAACAGGAACTGGGAAGGGGAAATGAGCAAGTAAAATGATGAGAGGCTAAAGTGACCTGTGCACTTTCCTCAGGATGTGATAACTGTAAGAGATTTTAAAGATGAGGCTCAGATGGTAAAAGTGTCTGCCTACAGTGTGGCAGACCCGGTTCAATCCCTGGATGGGAAGATCTCCTGGAGAAGGAAATGGCAACCCACTCCAGTATTGTTGCCTGGAAAAATCCCATGGACGGAGAAGCCTGGTAGACTACAGTCTATAGGGTTGCAAAGAGTCAGACACACTGAGCGACTTCACTTTCACTTTTCACTTTATGTCTAAAGTAGGGCTTCCCTAGTGACTCAGGTAGTAAAGAATCCGCCTACAATGCAGAAGACCTGAGTTTGATTCTTGGGTCAGGAAGATCCCCTGGAGAAGGAAACAGCTTGCCTACTCCAGTATTCTTGACTGGAAAATCCCATGGACAGAGAATCCTGGTGGGTTACAGTCCATGGGATTGCAAAGAATTGTACTTGACTGAGCAACTAACACTATGTCTACATTTGATTATAATGTTATAATGCAACCCCACTTCCCCCTCTATCATCCATTAAATCTGTCCTACTCATAAATGCACTGCGTTGGTGATTACATAAGTTTGTCTCTCATTTAAGAAAGAAGACAGGTATAGTATCTGGATTGGATTGTGAGAAAGAGAAAGCAGTCACAAAAGAGTAAGTCCCCCAGGGAACTGAATCCATCTTGGAAAACACTATTCTTTAGGGTTGAAGCTAACTTATCTTGACTTTAACAGATTGGGTACACTAAGTTGATATCTGATTTATATTAAAAAAATAAAACTTATTTTAGATCTATTTCTACCAAATAAGTGGCAATCATATACTCCTACCGGTGTTACTTAAATGTTAATAGCTGTTAAACAATCTCATTTTCTCCAGTACATAAAAATAAGTATTGTACAAGAACGTTTTATATTCTTTCTATTGTGCAGAATTCTCTTTAATTTTGGAAATGAACTATAATTCAACTCTGTATCTAAAAGCAAAAGAATACCATTCAAGTAGGTCTTATGGCCTTTGTTGTTTTGGAACATGAATTTAGAAGCTTGTTCTCTTTCTGTGAGTTCTGAATATAATTCTTTCATGCTACTGAAAGTGCTTAACAATGAGTTGTCTAAAATGTGTTTCTCGAATGCGGTAACTATAATTAACGTGACTTTGCAACAAAATCACTCAGTGTTGTCTTTTATAAGCTTAAACTTTCACATTTGCTAGTAAAAATAACACTGATTTCAATGTGCATGGAATCAGGAACAAGCTTTACTTCTGCCCTTATTTACAGCCTCATTCAAGTCAACTGACCACTCTGAGCCTTACGGTTTTCACTTCTCTAAGATAATAAAACCACCACACAGGTTGGCAGGCAGGGACTCTGATTTTGACATGATGATGATGATGTTGACATCATGAGTCATCAGTCCCGATGAGTCCTCCTTCAGCATTTTTCTTATTCTTTGCTGCTACTATGTCTACATAGATGATCATCACCCCTTCTCTAAGTTATTGCATGGAATCAATACAGTGCATTTAGGGGACATTTTGACTCTAAAAGTTTATCCCTCTCATTGCAGACCAGAATGCAAATCTAAGCATTTATTTATTCAAATATTTTGATGGCTCTTAACTGTCTAATGTTAAATTCTATAAAAGCTCTTCCTGGCTTAGTGTCACATATATTACCTTTTTTTCTCAACATGGCCTTTAACTCCTCAGCAACACTGAACATCTTAAAGTTCCTTCAGGAAACATAGTTATCTCATGCCTTCATCTTTTTCAGTCTCTAGAATTGCTTGTATTTGGATTGCTGTCTTCCCTGAAGTGGTCAAACACGTTATTCACCATAGGGCTCAAGTCACACTTCCTCAATGAAACCGTATTTCTTCCCAGGACATCCAACTGCTCACTCACCTAAACTCCCAGAACAGGAAAACTCCCTATGGTACAGTAGCTACTGTTTCAAGAAAAGGTTTGAAATGTTCCCAGAAAAGATTCCTTTCTTCTCAGTATTCTTCTAATGAGACTTTCTAGCTAAATAATTCTGTGAATCTAAAATATTCACTTGCTTATCAAGTAGACACACACAGACACATTTATAAAACATTCTTTAGGAAAGATAGAGTTACAGATAATAAAAGAAAGTTCAATTGGTGAAGTGGGGCTCTATATGCAGAATGAAACATGATGGATAGTGTTTCAGGCAAAACTCTGTGCCAAGAGGTGAGGTGCTGGCAAGGGGAGAAAGCATTGCCATGGGGCACCCAGCAACATGCAGAAGACAGATACTAACAGAAAACTGGTGATATTTATGGGACCTAGTATCAAGGAACAATGATCAAATCTAGGGGATGAATTCAGATTCGGAAGAACTCAATATCTGAAAGCTTAGAGAAAGAAAATAACTCACTCATTAAAAAAAAAAGTTTTCTGCTTTATTGCACCAAACATATTAATACACAAGTACAGGAAATGTGTTCAGTTTACAGATTATAGGATAATATAGGGACTAGATCTTAGGATCAAAGTGGTAATTGAAATGATACACAGGGTCAGGCAAAATGTAAAACAGATTTTTCAACTAGAATTAGGGCCACAACTGGTTTATGCTTTGTGTGGTTAGAAAAATGTGTGAATCGTGCCACCACAAACTTAAAAGCAAATTAGGCTTTTGTGCCCAGAAAGAGGCCCTCTTTCTTCCAGTGAGACATAGCCCTCACCAAGGTGCACAGCATCGTTGGAAGACTGCACCACTCACTCCTTCAGGTGGGTGTCTGTGCAGTGCACACAATGGACCACACTACAGGGGTGCCCTGAGCCTTGAAACATTTTACATATCCTGATTTACAGAGATGATTTTCAGAAGCACAATGTATCTTTAGAACTGGGGATAGAATGAATAGTGGGGCAGAAAATCAGACAGGTAATTGTACTTTGAATGGGGTCAATGTGGAGAGCCTATCTATATGGAGTAAAGTATAGGGGCTTTGTGAGAATTCATTTTTTTCACTTTGGCTAAGACAGTGTTTTCATTTATTTTTAGCTTCCTTTACTATTAGGCACTTTATATCTATATATCCATCTATATTTACTTACAAAAAACATGTTATATTCAATAATACTCCATGAAATTAAATAGCATAAATTTCTAACACTAAAGAAATGCTTCAGGAAACAATTATAAGTTGTTCCCCTATCACAGAACTTAAACATCATGTTATATATTTTTACAAAAATATTTTAAATCCATGAATGAGAACAAATGAAGATCAAAGTTTCATGTGTGAAACAAGTGAAGAAATCAAATAGGAACCAAGCTTCATTATCTATTAAGATAAAATTTAAAAATATCAAATAGCAATGGTAAGGCTTAATCATCACCAAATTAAGTATCAGTTAAAAGACTACACACATCATGAATTTCTTTTCTATTTTTCCCACCCATTTAAAAATAAGATTAACTTCCTTTTCTCTATATATTACTTCTCATTAAGTACAACCAATTCTATCAATGGCAACAATATGCACATCATTTTGGGAGAAGAGAGTTTTGTCTGATTTTTCCACATCTTTAGACTCAGGTTGCCATTTGGGGGCAAGAGTACAACTGAGGAAATGTTTTATAATTCATAGTGCATCATAACAGGAGGGTCATGATGCTGATTTATGTTATTACTAACATTAATGTTGACCACTTGAATAGGGTGGAGTCTGCCAGGTTTCCCTAATGTACGGTGCTTTCCTATTGTAACAATAAGTACCTTGTGAGGAGACTACTTGAGATTTTGTAAAATGTTTTATGTTTATCAAAATTTAACTCCTAATTATATCAACCAAGCCTATAATATACATGCATATTTTTCACATATTTCAAGGTGTGGTCTCAGTAAATTTCTAGGCATAACATAGCTGATTTAAAGGTAAATGTAGACACAATTTTATAACACTGAGAAATCTCTGGACTATAAAAGTTGTACCAATTTGCTTTCTCATCTCAGTGCTTGACAGTTTTGTTTTCCTGTAGTTTTGCAAACAGAAAGTGGTTCCCAACTTAAAAATTTTTGCCAATCTGATGGGTGGGTAAAAATATCTCAGTCACTTTAACATGCATTTCTCTAACTACGAATGAAGTCAAACATTCTTCAATGTGTTTAATATGTCTAAAAGTCAACTTTCTGTGTGTGTGTGTATGAATGAATATCTGTTCTAGTTTTTTGTCCATTTTTGCTTTGAAGGCGTTTTGTTTCTTTGCTTCTTTGTTTTCTTCTGCATCCCTGGAATTTTCAGAAATCTTTAATTATAGAAATAATGATTCTTTTATCTGTGATATACCTGCTGATATTTTTCTATCAGTTTGATAATGTATTTTTATTTTACTTATATTTTTCCATGTGAAAGGCTTTTTATTATATGTGTTCAAATGCATATTCTTTCATGTATATGAATTATAATGAATAATAGATCATTTCTCTCTACAAAGATTATAGAGGAATTTAGTTTTTTTTTTTTTTTTNAGATGAAAAATTGCTAAGATGGAAAAATTTACATGTTTGTTAACCACACAAAAAAAAATCAGAGCTTTAAATCTCAGTTTGAGAGAAACTTTAAATGTAAATAATCCAGTAAGAGGGAAACAATTGGCTTAAATTTAACCATAGGTGTAGGAGAGCAGTGTCAGGCCCTGTTCTAATAGCAGGTTTGCAGAGCGGGAAGGGCTTCCCTAGTGGCTCAGTAGTAAAGAACCCACCTGCCAATGCAAGAGACTCAGGTTTAATCCCGGGGTCAGGAAAATGCCCTGGAGAAGGAAACGGCAACCCACTCCAGTGTTCTTGCCTGGGAAATCCTACAGATGGAGGAGTCTGGCAGGCTAGAGTCCATGGGACTGCGAAAGAGGTGGACACCACTTAGCAGCTAAAACAACAACAGCAAAGAATGGCTGATAGCTTGACGCTGTGGGGCTTCTGAAGGAACAAGGTAGGCATAATGTGTTGCCAAAGGGTTAGACAAATGCTGACTGTTACCCTGGAGAGTCAATGGTTGTTCTGATGCTGACACTTAGGTATTGAGCAATACACGTTGAGTTGATAGATGACATTTTTGCAAAATTCCTTCAAGGAGTCAAAGGATGTTTGGAAAACGAATCCTATGGATTATTGTATGTCGTTCAGGAAGTTATGAGCTTCTTTTGAAGATTATGTTGTGTATACGAATGTGCTCTGAAAAGTTAAAAATATACAAGGTAAAGATTCATGGAGAAAAAATCAGCAATATGAAATGGTTTTGACCTGCTTTTCTTTTTTAAGCCCCTTTCATCTAACTTCCCCTAGTCATCTAACTTGCTAAAAGCTAAATTTAAAAAGTCTCTGTGTTATAGGACAACTCTTCACGCTGCTGTTCTAATAACATGTTTCCAATTTCATGGCACTGAATCCACACTGAGTATCAAGGGAAAGTTATGAAATATCAAAATTCCAAATGACCTAACTAATATATGAAAATTAAGAAATACTAATGCTATCTTTTGATGAAAGATCATGAACGCAAAAACAGAACATTCAAATTTCTAAGCTGGAGCCTTATTTGGAGCAGGAGAATTTTTATTATGTGAAGTTAATGATTTTAAACACCAAGTTCAGTTCAGTCACTCAGTCATGTCTGACTCTTTGAGACCCCATGGACTGCAGCACACAAGGCTTCACTGTCCATCACCAACTCCTGGAACCTACTCAAACTCATGTCCATCGAGTTGGTGATGCCATCCAACCATCTCATCCTCTGTTGTCCCCTTCTCCTGCCTTCAGTGTTTCCCAGCATCGGGGTCTTTTCCATTGAGTCAGTTCTTTGCATCAAGTGGCCAAAGTATTGGAGTTCCAGCTTCAGCATCAGTCCTTCCAGTGACTATTCAGGACTGATTTCCTTTAGGACTGACTGGCTGGATCTCCTTGCAGTCCAAGGGACTCTCAAGAGTCTTCTCCAACACCACAGTTCAAAAGCATCAGTTCTTTGGTGCTCAACTTTCTTTATAGTCCAACTCTCACATCCATACATGACTATTAGAAAAACCGTAACTTTGACTAGACAAACCTTTTTGCAAGGTAATGTCTCTGCTTTTGAATATGCTGTCTAGGTTGGTCATAGCTTTTCTTCCAAGGTGCAAGCATCTTTTAATTTCATAGCTGCAATCACCATCTGTAGTGATTTTGGAGCCCCCCAAAATAAAGCCTCTCACTGTTTCCATTATTTCCCTGACTATTTGCCATGAAGTGATGGGACCGAATGCCATGATCTTAGTTTTCTGAATGTTGAGTTTTAAGCCAACTTTTTCACTCTCTTCTTTCACTTTCATCAGGAGACTCTCTTTATTTCTTCTTTACTTTCTGCCATAAGGGTGGTGTCATCTGCTTATCTGAAACGGAAAACTAATCCAAAAGCCACTTTTTATTTCAGGAGGGTCTTGCTTAAGTGATGTTTTTGTCCTCCTATTTTCTCATTGTTATGAATATTTGCTTATAAATATATTCTCCCAAATAATCAATATCAAAGTATTTGCAGATTTAGCATCTGGTGAGAGCCCTCTTCCTGGTTTGAAAGTGGCTTTGCCTCTTCATGGCAGAAAGAGAGAGAGAGCACACACTTGGATCTCTTCTTCTTTGTATAAGAGCACCAATCCCATCATGAGAGTCTCACCTTCAGGACTTCATCTAAACTCAAGTACCTCCCAACAGATTTACGTCCAAACAAGCATCAGATTCGGAGCTAGAGCATCAATGTATGACTTTGGTAGGGGTAAAAACATTCATTCCATCACAGTGTGTGTATGTGTTACTGATGAGAGAGAGTTACATGGGGCTGGGATGTGAAGAATTGTATAAACCAGGAAGCTATGTCCTGGTCCTCTACTTTAATGTGAGATTCTGCCCAAACTTTTGGGCAATATGTCTTTCAGGGAGATTTTCAAAGTATCATGGGAATTCAGCAATTTTGAGACTTTTACTTAGTAAATTTTCCTCTAAGTTTTCCTTTAGCTGAAGTCTCCTTCGTAGACTCAGTGGGTTTCTGGTTCAGATCATTCGGTTTAATCAGTCCACCAGATGAAGGGCTTAGTTAGAGGGGGGGTCTTTCCCAGGATCCCCTGGCAAGGGCTGGTAGCTACCACTCAAACCTCCAAAGCCTCACTTCTCAATTTTTCTACTCTCCCATCAGCAGAGTTGGAGTTGGAGTTGGAAATAAAACAATATAATTAACTCTTATTCTAAACAAGTAGTGAAAATAATCACACAAAGCTCTACTAAATAATACTTCATTTCATAACACTATTAAATAGAAAATGATCTATGTGATGAGCATCCTTCATAAGTAAATAATTATTTGATGAAATAGTCTATCCTCATTTCATTTTCTTGCACAGCAAGATATAGACTACTGTCATTTAAACAGCAGCTCTATCCATTCAGCAGCCCATCCTGGCCAAGATTTGTACCTTTAGGAAAAGAGAGAGATCCAAAATGGCAACTATTTTTAATCCGCTTTAAGTTGCTGAGTTAGTATAGGCTGAAAGAAATTCTGATTATTCATCTGAGGACAGAAGTTTGGTCTGTAGACCAGGTTTAGACAATCTTTTACTCACAGAATGAAACTTGGTGATTTTCTGAAGTTTTAAGGTAAAAAACTGGCAATAATGGAAAAAATATGCCCATCACTTTATGGAGAGAAATCAAATTTTCCTTTGAGATGATGGTACCAGGAACAAGATCATAGAAGAATCAGTCTCATGTAGCTTATTCACAAATAACCCTGATTAAATTCGCCACAATCCTGTGCCAGGGAAGCTGAGCTATGAACAGCAAAGAATTGGGGTTCTGGCTTTCTCCCCGCACCCCCAGGGCTGGTGGAAATACTCCAGCTTAGTGACAGTTTCACTTAACATCAAACTAAGAGTAAAGATTATTGTCTAGGAATCTTGTTGTTGGAGCTATATACTGTGTGAGCCAGGATTGAGAATTTACAAAGACCAGGAAGGCCAAGTGCAGTGTGGAGACCTTTTCACTATTACCCCTTCATTCCTGGGACCTCAATTTCCCTTTTATAATATTTTCTTCTTACGGATCTACTAACTAACGAGTTAGATCAAAATAAGTCTGATTTGGAAAAAAATTCATATTGCAATGAGTTCATGTTTCATATGGTTACCTTCTGTAACCTTTCTTTGGCTGGTCTGGCCCCCTCCATCCTACCTCCAAAGGACACACACACACACACACACATCACCACCACCATCACAGAATTAGAGTGGTACATGGTGGCAGTAATCAGACCATTTTGTACTACCATGCATAGGAACTCTAAAAAAATAGAGCCCATGTCCTTTTTATCAAAGAATGTTAACAATGTTTTTTACAAAAAATATATTTTATTAAAGTTAAGACGTTTTAAAATTTTAAGATACACCCTTATTTTATGAACCACTAGACAAGGAAAATTTCTGTCAAACTAAAACACAATGCTTTATATATTTTCTCTTTTCATTTTGTCAGTCTTGGTAGAAGTTTATCAATTTTCAATTTGCCAAAGAATCAGCTTTTGTTTTATTGATTTTTCTCTGTTTTCTTATTTTCTGTTTCATTGATCCATGTTCTTTCTGTTGTTATTTTTCTTCCTTCTGATTTCTTCTGGTTTATTTTGTTCCTTTTTTCTCATGTTTCTTAACTTAGGAATTTAACTTATTGACTTGAGATCTTTCCTCATTTCTAATGTAAACAATTTAGTGCTGCAAATATTCCTCTCAGCAATGCATTAGATGCACCCCACATCTTTTGATATGTTGTTTTTAAACATTTTAGTCAGTTCTATGTATTTAAATTTTTCGTTGATACTTTTTCTTTGATCCAAGGAGTAAATAGAAGTGTGTTGTTTAATTTCCATATCTTTCTGTTACTGACTTTTAATTGATTCCATTATGGTCGGAACATACACTTTGTATGACTTTAACCCTCTTACATTTGTTGAGGCTTGTTTTATGGTCCATGATATGGTTTATGTTGGTTAGGGTTCTGTGAGTGCTTGAATAAAGTCTATGTACTCTGCTGCTGGTGATGAAGTGTTTCATATGTACCAGTTAGAACCTTTTGGTTGACCATGTTGTTCAGATCTCTCTCTTTACTGATTTTCTGTCTAGTAGCTCTATCAGTCTCTGAGAGATGAATGTGGGGGTCTGCCACTGTAATTGTGGATTCATATTTCTCCTTCAGCTCCATCAGTTTTTACTTCATGTATTTTGAGGCTCTGTGGTGTTGGAGAAGACTCTTGAGAGTCCTTTGGACTGCAAGGAGATCAAGCCAGTCAATCCTAAAGGAAATCGGTCCTGAATATTCATTGGAAGGACTGATGCTGAAGCTGAAACACCAATACTTTGGCCACCTGATGCAAAGAACTGACTCATTGGAAAAGACCTTGGTGCTGGGAAAGATTGAAGGCAGGAGAAGAAGGGGGCCACAGAGGATGAGATGGTTGGATGGCATCACCAACCCAATGGACATGAGTTTGAGTAAGCTCCAGGAGTTGGTGATGGACAGGGAAGCCTGGTGTGCTACAGTCCGTGGGGTTGCAGAGTCAGACAGGACTGACTGAGTGACTGAACTGAATTGAACTGATTTTGAGGCCCTGCTGTTTGTTTTGTGCACACTTAGAATTGTTGTATTTTCAGCTGCATTGATTCTTTTATTGTTATTTACATGATAGGGACAAAGGGACATTGCTTTGTCTCTATTATTTTTCTTCCCTCTGAAATCTATCAGATATTTATATAGTCACATTTCTATTATTATTAATTTTTTGCATGTGTATATGTTTTCATCCTTTTGCTTTCAACTGATGTCACTGAATGTGAAGCAAGTTTCTTGTAATCAGCATGTAACTGAGTCATAATTTTTATTCATTCTTCTAATCTTTTTTTGATTGGTGTACTTAGATCATTTACATTTAAAGTAATTACTGGTATGTTATTTCTTCAGTCTGCCACTTTATTATTTCTTTTCTTGCTGTTCTTTCTGGTTCTCATTCTTCTATTTCTCTTTTATTGGCTTCCAGTGTGCTAAACATTTTTGAGGAATTCACCTTGGTTTAGTCATAGTGTTTTTGAATGTGTTTGTTTGGATAGTTTTTGTAGTGGTTACTCTGGATATTGTAGCATACATATATGATTTATCACACTCAACTGGTATCAACATTTAATCATCTTGAGCAAATTGTGAAGACCACACTTCTATTTAGGTCTCTGTTACCTTCACCATTAAAAAAAGATATTACCTTGAGTATCAGATGGTATTGTGATTTTNTGGATATTGTAGCATACATATATGATTTATCACACTCAACTGGTATCAACATTTAATCATCTTGAGCAAATTGTGAAGACCACACTTCTATTTAGGTCTCTGTTACCTTCACCATTAAAAAAAGATATTACCTTGAGTATCAGATGGTATTGTGATTTTTGTTTCTCACAAAAGGTATCGACAAAGCTCATGAAGAAAAGAAGCATCTATTGTATGTATGCATATTTCTGGTCTTTCATTTGTTTCTTCTTTACTGATGCGCTCACGTTTGTTTTTTTATCATTTGCTTTCTGTTTGAAGGATGTTCTTTAATCAATTTTTAAGACTAGGTCTGGAATGATTCAGTTTTCCTTTTTAGGGGGAGTGCTGTTATCTCCCTTCATTTCTGAAGAATATGGAATTTGCAGTTGACAGTTCTTTTTCTGTCAGCACTGTGCTGTTTCTTTCTGATCTCCATAGGTTTGGTAGGAAATCCTGTAACATTTGAACTGATATTCCTCTGTAGATAACATTTTGTTTCTCTTGAGATGCTTTCAAGACTTTTTCTTCATCTTAACTTTTAAAAAATTTGACTATTATTTGTTGTGGATTTTTTCTTTTTCTTTTTTTTTTTAGTTATCCTTTAGAGAGTAACTTTGTATCTTTCACCAAATTTGGGAAATATTTAGTCATTATTTCTTTAAGTTGACTTTTAAAAGCCAATTTCTTCTCATTTTCTTCTAGAATTCTGATAATACAAATGTTGACTCTGTTTTTGTCATATATGTTCACAGCCCAGTTCTCTTATTTCCTTCTCTCTTTCTTTCTCACTCTCGTCTCTTCCCCTCCCTCCTCTCTCTTTCTTTCTTTCCCTAGTGCCTCTTTCCTTCCTTTCTTTTGTTCAGATTAGGTGAAAGTGAAATGAAAGCATTAGTCGCTCAGTTCTGTCTGTTTGCAACCCCATGGACTGTAACCCTCCAGACTCCTCTGTCCATGGAATTCTCAAGGCAAGAATACTGGAGTGGGTAGCCGTTCCTTTCTTCAGGGGATCTTCCAAACCCAGAGATTGAATCTGGGTCTCCTGCATTTGCAAGCAGATTCTTTATTGTGTGAGCCACCAGGGAAGCCCTCAGATTAGGTGAATTCCATTGCTATTTGCTCAAGTTCACTGATTATACCCTTCATCATCTCCATTCTATTACTGAGAACATCAATGAAATTTTCTTTGAATTTCTGTTATTGTATTTTTCAGTTTATAATTTGCAGTTGATTCTTTTTTGAACTTCAGTTTCTTTGTTAAGATGTTCCATTGTTTTCCTCTGGTTTCACGAGAGTTTATAATTGACCATTGAAGCATTTTTATGACAGATGCTTTAAAATCCTTGTCAAATAGTTCCAACATCTGATTCGTCTCACTGTTAGCATCAGTTAATTATCATTTTCAATCAAATTGTACTTTTCTTGGTTCTTGATGTGACTAACGATCTTCAGTTGTGTGTCAGACATTCTGTCTCTTTACATCTTTTACTGTAGCGCCGGTCCTGGTCTACTTTGTGGCTGTAGTACTAGGCACAGTTTAATTTTAAGAATCTTTGTTGTTTTATTTGTTCTGCTTGATTTGTATGATTCTGCTGGGGCTTTGACTGATTCCTGCTGTTGCTGTGGTAACATAATAAAAGATATTTTTAGTCACTGAGTCTGTGGCAATTTGTTATAGCAGTAAAAGGAATCTAATACATGGTTTGTGGAAGGCATGTACATACATGTTTATGTGGGGAATGGGGAGATCAATGAGATGAATCGTGTTCTTGTGAATAATACTTGCTATTTCCCTCCATCTCTTTACCTGATAACTCCAATTTGTTCTTTAGGATTCAACTTATGGGGTATCTGTTGCCCAGAAACCCATGACGACTCCTCTTTCCCAAGGCTGACTTGAGCACTCCCTTTAGTGGACAAGGGAATCCTGGGTATATACTAAAGCATTTTCCATTTTGTATTGTAACTATCTGTGTACATGTTTTCCCTCCTCTAGAGTCTGTAAAACTCCTTGAAGATGAGGACTATTCTGTATTCTTGTACCTAGTGTGGAATCTGGCATGTTCTTCACTGAGTAAATGTTTATCCAGTAAATTACTCAACCTGAGCAGCAAGGCAGAGTTTTCCTCAGAAGCGTTTGACGTATCTGCTCACTTCCAGGACAAACTGCTCTAATCATTGTTGCAATGTATGCTTTGTAACTTTCCCATTGGAGAGAGTTCTTCCAGCACTCATTTGTGACTACTGCCAAATCTTTGCATTAAAGATATGATTATGTTATAAGACAGAATCTTCTGACATTTCCAGTGATTACAAGCTAAATGATCTTGGGAATTACATTATATAGAAATTATTCTAACAAATATGAGGAAACTAAAGTTCAATAAAATTAAATGACTTACCCAGAACATGGATATAGGACTCAAAACTTGGTCTCCTGGCTATGCTACACTGTTTTCTTCAAGTCATCCTTTTCTCATTCCAGCCCCACCTCTGGTCAGGGTCTGTCCCATCCTTTGAGGGTCTGCTTCAGTCATTAATGACTATTCCCTAATTATGAATTGCACATTCACTTAATTATGCCTTTAGACTCAGCTTAAAATATAAAAATGTATAGAAGTATGTAGCATGGTTTAATTGTTTTCCAGAATAGAATTTTGGCAGAAAGCCTTTTCTATTTCTGAAAAGTTTTTTCCTAATGATAAAAGGAATATATAATCTTCATAGAAAATTTAGAAAATAACAGAAGCATATGAAGATGAAAACTAACATTGCTAATCATTTTTCCACTTACAAATATCTACTTTTAACATTAGGTCATTTTCATTTTTTTTCTATTTCATGCTTTTATAATATATAAAATTGGGATAAGAAGGCTTTTATTTTTTTCACTTAATATTATACCATAGTTTTCATTTTATTAATGAAAATATTTTTATTAAAATACTTTTGATGACTGCATCATAGTCCAGCCTATGAAGGTACTAGAATTTATTAAATGATTCCACAATTTTGTACACTTGGAATATTTCAGAACTGTAAGATACTATATGTTGAAAGAAGACAGAGTATGTAACAGTCAATTCATTTTTCTGATTATTTCCTGAGAACAGAAATTAATTAATCCACAGACATGAATATTGTATTTTATAGTTTCATATTGCTGTCACAGCGAACTATCACAAATTTAGCAGCTTAAAAAGGCACTCATTTATTATCTCACAGATTTTTAGGTCACAAGTCTGGCTGGCTCAACAGAGTATTCTGCTGAGGCTCTCTAGGCTCAAATCAAGGTACTGGTGCCCTAGGCTCCTACTTGGAAGCTTAGGAGAAGAATCATCTTATTGTCTTATTTAAGTTGTTGGAAGAATTCATTTCCTTCACCTGGTTTACACGTGGTCTCCTCCATTTTCAACTCAACAATGGCAAGTCGAGCCCTTCTTCTGATTTAAATATTTTTGACTTTGGCTGAAGAAAGTTATCTGATTTTAAGGGCTTATGTGACGAGATTGTTCAGCACAATTTTCCTGTTTTAAGATCTGTACTTCAACTCTATCTGCCAAATTCAATTTCCCGACATATTTTAGTGTGCCAGGGATTAGAGAGTGAACATCTCTGGGCAGACTACTATAAGCATTTATGAAGATCTGTATACGCATGGCCAGAATGAGCTCCTCATAAGGCTAGCAAAAGAAAGATTCCTGTCACCAGAGTGAGAGTGATCAACTCCTCACAGCCATTAAAACAGAACGTCGTCTGTTCTTTATTTTAGTACTCTTGACAAAGCAATTGTTTTAGTTATGTTTTTACTTGCCTGTGGTTGATTCACAGTGAGATCTAATTATTTGTAAATACGCGTTCACCATTCATTTCTGTATGAGATTTCACGTCTGTTGTCCATTCTTCCGTTAGATTCTTGATAGATCTGTATTATCCCTTCAAACATTGAGGACATATTGGTCTGCACTTGGTAGTAGCTTTTATCTTTAATTGTTTATTCCTTAATGGACAGCATCATATTTTCCTGCTACATAGTTGTGTCCAACCAACACTGACTGCCTTCGTGCTTTTTGCCATTGTGTTTTACTTTCCAGTGAGCTTTACTTTCCCATTGGCTCAGATGGTAAAGAATCCACCTGCAATGCAGGAGACCAGGGTTCGATCCCTGGGTCTGAAGGATCTCCTAGAGAAGGGCATGGCTAGTCACTCTATTATTCTCACTTGCCTTGCCTGAGGAATTCCAAGGACAGAGGAGCCTGGCGGGCAACAGTCCACAGTTGCGTCACGAAGAGTTGGACACAACTGACTAATACTTACGTTCATATGCAGCTATCAGACAGTTTTTCCTTAAATGTCTCCTCATCCTGTTTTGGCTTTCATAATGATTTTTTTTTT
>SJYX01008086.1:3916-76172 GCA_006410675.1 Oreotragus oreotragus | reverse complement strand
ATAAAGAAAGCTGAGTGTAGAATTGATGCTTTTGAACTGTGGTGCTGGAGAAGACTCTGGAGAGTCCCTTGGACTGCAAGGAGATCCAACCAGTCCATTCTGAAGGAGATCAGCCCTGGGTGTTCATTGGAAGGACTGATGTTGAAGCTGAAACTCCAATACTTTGGCCACCTGACAAGAAGAGCTGACTCATTTGAAAAGACCCTGATGCTGGGAAAGACTAAAGGTAGGAGAAGCAGATGACAGAGGATGAGATGGTTGGATGGCATAACCGACTAAATGGACATGAGTTTGGGTAGGCTCTGGGAGTTGGTGTTGGACAGGGAGGCCTGTGTGCTACAACTCATGGGGCTGCAAAGAGTCGGACACGACCGAGAGACTGAAATGAACTGAACTGAACATATACTTATGTGCCTATATTTGTGTTATACCTGTAATTACATTAACATAAATATTTCACAATTTTAGCACTAAAAGGGGCCTTATAGACTACCACATAGATAGACTTCCTAATTCTACATAAAAAGAAACAGCCACTGAAATCTTTTTTCACTAAGAAGGATTTGGGATATAATTCTACTCACTTTTATATCAGTCGAACTGAAAAAGTGATTTACCAAGGTCACAGTGCTATAAAAGTCAAAACAGAATGGACTACATAGAGTGGAAATCTGGGGGCAGGATGATGGGAGGAGCTTTTGATACCAAACTTTCCTAAAGTCTCCAAACCATCCTGAGAGGAGAACGACTCACAGGCGAAATTCAGAGTCAGTCAGTCAGAGGCACTTTTCAAGCCTTAATACAAGACTTTATTAAGCAGTCTTAGATAATATTTAATATTGAAGAACAATTATTTCTAGTATACATTTTTGTAGTACTATTGTGGGAAAGAAATATATACTCCCCAGGTTAATAGGACTATAAATTATATGGAAAGAGACTAACTGGACAACAGATGGTTCTATTCTTAGTCCACAGGGGACAACAAGGTACTGAGGAGGGAAAACAAAAGCAGCATCTCTCACAAACCTAATGATTGTGACCAAATTATTTCTAGTATACATTTTTGTAGTACTATTGTGGGAAAGAAATATATACTCCCCAGGTTAATAGGACTATAAATTATATGGAAAGAGACTAACTGGACAACAGATGGTTCTATTCTTAGTCCACAGGGGACAACAAGGTACTGAGGAGGGAAAACAAAAGCAGCATCTCTCACAAACCTAATGATTGTGACCAAAATGTTTATATTTTTTCATAACGCTGCTAAGGAGCCTAATTCCTTCCAACATGTTTTCCTGTAGCTAGTGCAACAATAGCTTGGTGGTAGAAACTGTTATAAATGTATGCCTGTGGGCAAACACCATTAACATTTGACAGGTAGGAAGGATTTAGCACAAGCTATTTAATACGTGAGGAGAAGAAATCCCAGAATCATCTCAGTGCTAGAAATCTACACCTCCTTCTTTTCCACCAGAGAGTTCCAGCCCTCTTTGATTTTCGGTTCTTGTGCATCGATTCAGTTTTTGGAAGATGTGCTTGCATTTCCTGGTTTACTCTAAGTAGTGGAAACTTTAAGGGAGAAATTGTAAACCTTACTTACCCCGACCTTTTGGGGCGACCTAAGAGGTTCTTTCTTGACAAGTTTCAGATAGAAAACTGCTGGAAGGATGAAGATCAGCATAGTGGCAGAAGAAGCCCCTGAGGAAAGGCACGGGACAAGTCAGTCTTACCCAACAGGCAGAGATCAAGGGCATACACTCACAAGAAACCAAGTCTAAAACTACCCTTAGCAATGCACAAACAGCACTATAAGCTCAAGGCTTACTGTTCAGTTACTTAGTCATGTCCAGCTCTTTGTGACCCCAGGGACTGCAGCACGCCAGGCTTCCCTGTCCTTCACTATCTCCCGGAGTTTACTCAGACTCATGTCCATTGAATTAATGATGCCATCCAACCATCTCATCCTCTGTCGCCCTCTTCTCCTGCCCTCAACCTTTCCCAACATCAGGGTCTTTTCCAATGAGTTGGCTCTTCGCATCAGATGGCCAAAGCATTAGCCCGTGGATGTTTTTTCAAAACAAAATATATTTATAAAGAAAATTAAAATGCACCTAACATCATAGCTGCCTAGTAGATATACATCATACACGATAAACAACAACAAGGCTGAGTGTTATAGATTTATAGGAAATTAGTAATATAAACACATACTAAGGAAGCTGAACTCCTCACACACCCTTCTGATCCACTTCTAACTTTTCAAGTTGCTTACATCTGTGTTTTTATATTGTTTTATAAAATTTTATATTGTACTTAAAATGTGAGTAAACCCTCAAATCAGCAGAATGGAAAATTAAATATATTAATGGGTCACCCAGTTAAGTGAAATAATATGTTTACAAAATCAATCTCCTCTTTCTCCAAATATCTTTAATGCTCAGCTAATACTCACAGACCATTTAAGTAGAATCTACCTTCTTTCCTCTTTTTTTTCTTCTTGATGCAGAGTTAAGACCTCAGTCCAAACCCTGGGTTTCACTCCAACATATGATTTGACTTCTATAGGGCTAAGTTGCATTGTTTGTCAGAAAAGGCAGCTAGATTAGATGACCTAGGTTTTAGCACCAACATTTTCTGGTCCTGTCCATCAAGTCCAGTGTCATCTGGGAGGAAGGGATAGTGACCAACCGGAGCCCAGTTGGGCTACTAGGAATTCTAGGAGCCTGAGATGGACTGAGATCCTTGACCTCCCATCACTGATTCCCTGCTCTCCATTTAAGGACAGCTCGCGTTGACTAAATAAAAGCCTTTTGGAAACTTACCTATGAATCCAAAGATGTATTTTATAGTTGGCACAAGGATGACCAAAACATTATTAAGAGCAATAATTATGGCTGCAATCAGGAAATGCCTTATCCAGCTGAATGGTCTTTTGGGAAATAACAGTGTGATCACTGATGTGCGAATCTGCAACAGTAAAGTTCAAAGGCAAGGTCAGTGCTTTGTGTTTTTTTTTATTGAAAGTTCAGTTGCAATGTTATGTTAGTTTCAAGTACACACAAATTGATTCAATTATATATATATATTTTACATATTTATACATGTACATGTATATTACATATATTTATACTTATTATACATATTATACATATTTATGTATGACTATATATATTCTCTTTCAGATTCTTTTCCATTATAGATTATTACAAGATATTGACTGCAGTTTCCTCTGCTACACAGTAGGTCCTTGTTAGTTATCAATTTTATATACAGTAGTGTATATATGTTAATCCCAAACACCTAATGTATTTCCCTTCCCACACCCACTATCACCTTTGGGTCTCTGCTTTGTTTTCATCTACTTTTTCAAATATTCTCATCTCTCTAAAGCATTTTCTTTGTTTTTTTTTTCCCCCAGAAAAGATCTTGATGCTGATATTTTTTCCAAAAGTGTAAAAAATCGTGGTAAAGTACAGATAACATAAAATGTATCATCTTAACCATTTTAAAGACTCCAGTTCAGTGGTATTAGGTGCATTCGTATTGTTGTGTAAGTTTGATGCTGATTTTTGATGTTTGGGAGGGAATCACTTTTCCTTGGCAATCTGTCTTGTGCTCACTTTCTCAGTTTTCAGAATTTTTTTCCTGAAAACAATCTCAGTCAGAAGGAGATAAAAGAACAGATAAGATATATAATTCAACCAGAAAAGATCTTGATGCTGATATTTTTTCCAAAAGTGTAAAAAATCGTGGTAAAGTACAGATAACATAAAATGTATCATCTTAACCATTTTAAAGACTCCAGTTCAGTGGTATTAGGTGCATTCGTATTGTTGTGTAAGTTTGATGCTGATTTTTGATGTTTGGGAGGGAATCACTTTTCCTTGGCAATCTGTCTTGTGCTCACTTTCTCAGTTTTCAGAATTTTTTTCCTGAAAACAATCTCAGTCAGAAGGAGATAAAAGAACAGATAAGATATATAATTCAGAGACACAGAAAAACCCCTGTTGATTTCTAATTATGTCTCATCAGCCCAGATTAAGTATGAAGGGGAAGCACTGAATTTATTTGAAGGGGAAGCACTGAATTTATTTGCATATGATTGTTAGTAGAACTTTGATCAACCTGGCATCTCTTAAATTCACACTTTAACATTTTTACCACCTGGAATTTTAAGAAACATGATACTTTTTGTGTTTACTTCTTTCTCCCTGCCCCGCCATCACCTCCCCCCCTCCCAGTATAGATTATAAAGGCACAAAAAGCAAAGGACAAGACCTAACAATCTTAACATTCCTCAGAGTTTCTATCTTAGTGTCTCACATGCAGAAGGCACCAATAAATGTTGATGAATTGAACAGAACAAATCTTTCCCCTCCCTTCAGGATTCTTCTGAGATTTCAGTCCTATTGCAACAGCTGAAATAAGTAGGTAAAGGGTCAGGGAGGCTCCAATTGTAGCATGAGCTCAAGTTACCCTGATGTAACTGGATGAAAAGATCCTTGTGGGTAGAGGGAGGGAGAGCCTTTTATGTTTGTACAGCTTAACAAAGTTGAAAATATTCTTATCTTTGGAATCTTTTAGAAGACACTTTTGGACTTAGTGGAATTAGTTTATTGGCTTTGCAATAAATGAGCACTTCAGTTAAGCTAGGACTTCTTATTTTTAGAAATGTGGAATTGATTTTCATTTTAAACTTTTGCTTCTGAAGTCTCTTAATAGTGTGAAGATTGGAATTCACTGAAAAGAGAGAAAAATAAAATATATTTTGAAGCACACATACAAATAACAAAAACTTTGAGTTGAATTGCCTCAGTGTCTAATGTAGCATTCTTTTCATGCCAGTCCTCGAAAAATTAAAGCCATCTGTTTAGGTTTAAAAGGCAGTTTCATTTCCAGAATGGTAAATCTGCATAGTCTCTGGAAACAGTTTAAGAGTGAGTTTGTAATGGATTTTAAAAATTGGATGAGTGAAAATTACACAACTCTGAAAAGTAGACTGAGGAAAACAAAAGGTTTGACTCTTTCTTTCCCAATAGTTTATTAATTCTACATTATGTCTGGCAATTAGTGCTTATTCAATGCAGTCCAAACTTAACACGCTTAAAACAAGCTTTCTGTGGTTTTAAGGATTTATTTGTCTGAAAGTGATAAAGTTACAGCATAAGCAAGGAGAATACAGGTTATTTCCAGGCAGGGGGTCACATGTTTGTGCTTTTTAGTCCTTTGTTGTAATAATCCCTTTAACTGTTTAAGCTAAGTTAGAGGCAAGCCTATATGTACTGGGTGTCTGAATGTAAATAAATACAGTTTCCTAAGATCTCATGGCTCTCAGAAACATTACAATTTGGCTTAATGATGTAAGAGTACAGAAAGTTTACAGGAATAATGGTTGAAGTAAATGGTGAAAGCTTGTGCTTCAGAATGAACAAGGAATAACAAAATCCTAAAAAGAACTGAAGGCGTATAGAGTTGCCCATGCATTCCTAAAATGGGTGACAGGGCAAAGAAGGAGATGGGAGATTGCTGGTGGTGGTAGATGGTGGAAAAAATAGAATGAAACTTGCTAGTCCTTCCACATAAGAACACTGCCTTGCAGGGTGAGCCTGGAATCATGAGGTCCCCAGCAGCTCTATTTACCTATGTCAAGACAGAGGTGACTCTGGCTTATTACTGACTTGTCTCAGTGTCCTTTTCTCTACTGACACAAACTGGTAAGAACCTGGAAATGTGGGTCAGATACTGTGGGGGTGAAAGGACCCCCAACTGATTCCAGACAAGTTCCATGCAGCTCTAGAGAAAACATTTCCAGATTTAATGTTCCGAACAGGCGCCTATTAGGAGGTACTGTGTTCTAATATGGGGGCCCAATGGGAAAGTCAGAAATGTGGAGGCCAACTGGAAAGCGGGAGACTTCGTTCTCAACTCTAAAAAAAAAAAAAAAATCCATTCTATTGCTTAGAAGTGAACCACACTTCACTTTGCAGGATTGTGTAGGACAAAGAGTGTAGGAAATACCAATGGTCACTGTGCTATTTCAGACATAGAAACATCTGCCATATTTCTATGCCTACATCGATATTCACTTCAAAACAGGAAATCTGAAGGCAACGTAAGTGAAAAGAATGGTTTTACTAAAATAAAATGAAATAGAAGTAGCTAGAGGATCCGAGACATGATCTCTCTTTTTTCTTAAAGAGAAAAAGGTGCAGAGAGTAGAATTTGAGTCTTTGTGTTTTTTCTGTTTTTCATGAAAATGTGTGCATTTTATGCATAAAGAGAAGCACAAGTTGAAAATGTCAATTCCATAATAGACAGCCCAGCCCCATATCACCTTCTCCTGCTAAGAAAGAAAAAGTGTTGAGCAGCTTGTAGAAAAACTAACCTTAATTCTCTTTATTTGTTCAATAAACACTTTGTGCCTTTTCTAAGAAGGAAAATGCTATCTGGAAAAAAGAAAGATAATAAATGGAGAGATAAAAGGAAAACTCAACCACAACTGACAACAAAACCCTTGTTATCTCTTCTTGGGCTCCTAAGAAAAATGATCAACATATTTGTTGAAAAATGGAGAATACCAAATATACCTAAAACTGATAGATTTTAATCCAGATTAAACCTAATCCATTTTAGGTTTTGCTTGTTTTATTATTTATGTGTGGGGATGTCAAAACAAAGTAAATAAACATATTGGTCAAGAGTTTCTTAATTCAAAGAAACTCATCAGGAGAACCATGCTATTTGACTCAGCATGCATCACGTGGAAAATTTTGGTTTGAAACTGGAAGAAACAAAGAAATGCAGCACAACCAATTTCTATCATTTTGGGAAAGAAGTGACTAAAATGCAGCCTGAATGTATGTGACTGGGGCAAGGAGGCCAAACTTGCTTTTATGTCATCCATCAAAACATGGACACTTGGTTCAGGTAGCCAAGATCCTAACTCAAACTGTAGTTCATGGCAGATGTTGGCAAGGGGAAGAGTCTATGTCTTTTTCACTAGAAAAGGCAGTTCATACAACTTAAGAAAAGGCAAGCTTCATTTGGAGATGGTCTTACTTAGCAAACATGGTTGAGCTCATCCTAAGCCATTCACTGTACATACCCCTAACCTCTAGGGGAAAATGTGGACAATTATATAGACCATCTCAATGTAACACTGTAAGGGTGAGGCAGATTTACAAACAAAATGTTTCATAACTGCTAATGCTGAATGAAAATACATATTGAAGGATAGCAGTTAGTTATGCTTTCTGAAATTTGGTTCTAATGGTCAATTTTGGTTTTAATGGGTATTGGATGGGAAATGCTTCCAGACCACAATGGGAAATACATCTAATGGGAAATGTGTTGCCATTCTTGATGGACAGATTTGTGCCAACACCTTATCTGTTATACAGGGGAAGAATTTCTATGGTCAATCTGGATTGTTAATGTCAAAGTGAAATGATCATCACCAAATGAAAGGCTAACTTCTACTTCCCATGATTATGACTGCAGCCGTCAGTGTCATCTGTGAGTAATGTATCAGCTCAACTGTTACCAGCTAGCTGGGTAACCCAACCAAGTCCATTAATCTCCTGAGACCTCGGCTTGAAAGTACCACATTTAGGGCTTATGAATAAAAAATAATGCAGAGGCATGTAACAGATTTCTTTTATAAAATGCTTTGATTCAACAATGATATGAGTGCCCACAGTGTGCCAAAATTTAATCAGTAATATCTTTACACACAAAAAGAAGGGCTCCAGATATTCTTTTCTTGGCGATGCTGTTTGCTTGAAAACTTTACCCTATGGTACACCTTCTGTGTACAGCTGTCTTCTCCCTTATACCTACAATGGGACTGATTTTAGGCTAAAGCTGTGTGCATGACATTTGAAATACTTTCAGATAAATGAGAGACAAGACATTATTTAAAAGTAAACTCTTAGCTGCCATTGTAATAAGGATCTGATTTCATGCACTCATGAAAAAGGAATGTGCCAACAAATATTTCAGCGCACAAGCTGCATTTAAAGTGACCACAGTATCATTATATGACTAGCCCTCATCTGTTTGGCCCTGTATGGAACATTCTGTACAGGACAGTGCTGACTACTGTGTTGCTAATTTTCCCCCTAAAATGAATGGTAAATTCAGTGTTTATGAAAGGAGGGATAGTTGGCAGGAAAGTGCAGACTTGTGTTTCTCCATAGGTAGCGGTTTTAACTTGTAATTCAGGTCTCCACAACCAGCCCTGCTCTATGATCCCGTAACAACTGACCCCAGTGGTAAATGCCATGAAGGGACTGTCCCAATATCAGTCCGGCAAGAGGGTATGTATCAGTCTTAGAAGCATTAAAGAGACATATGATGGATAATATGACTATTTTTTAAAAGGAAATTTGGTTGTAGTGTATCGTTTACTTAACATGAATCTCCTTCTCATTCACCTTCAGGAATCAGATTAAATAGGGTGACTTTTGAATGTTAAGATAGCATAATAGCACTAGGAGGCAAAAAAAATGAAATATCTTCAGAACTGTGGTGAAAATGCAATATAATCTGAAAGTGAATGTGGTTTTGGCTTTCAAACTTCAAAAATTGTATGAATTACTACTCATTTCTACTAATCTATAAGAGAGAAGTTCAAGATCTGCTTTTTTAAATTTTAGTTTAAAAATAAATTTCAATCTCAATAAAACCATAAAACAAATAAATACATAGAAATCAATTTGGTGATTTTTTTTTCCCTACATTTGAAAAGTACTTCAGTTCAGTTCAATTCAATTCAGTCACTCAGTCGTGTCCAACTCTTTGCGACCCCATGAATTGCAGCATGCCAGGCCTCCCTGTCCATCACCATCTCCTGGAGTCCACCCAAACTCATGTCCATCGAGTTGGTGATGCCATCCAGCCATCTCATCCTCTGTCATCCCCTTCTCCTCCTGCCCCCAACCCCTCCCAGCATTAAAGTCTTTTCCAATGAGTCAACTCTTTGCATGAGGTGGCCAAAGTACTGGAGTTTCAGCTTCGCATTTAAAAATACTTGCTCTATGGAATTCCCTGGCAGTCCAATGATTAGGTCTCTGTGCTTTCACTGCTGGGGATATGGGCTTGATTTCTGGTCGATGAACTAAAATCTGCCAAGCTGGGTGGCTTGGCCAAAATTTTTTTTAACTTTTAATAAGCAAATAAATAATAAAAACTAAAAATATTTGCTATATCTACATAGTACATAGTCAGTAGGTTCAAAAGGCTATATAAAATATAATATTCTCAGGAATTGCGTTTTAATTGAATCCACATCAAGTCAGAGCATATGTACTAATCTCTGTGGCCAAGCAGGATTCTTTTACCAACCCAGGTACTTACAGGGAATAGCACTATGGGCACAGTTAGTGTTACTGCCACAAGGACAGCCAGGCGCACCATGAGGAGAGGGGTGTCAAATGTGTACACTTTGCTGTAAACATGCAGCAATTCATCTTCAACTTCTCCTGCAAAGAGGAAGTGGAGAATGAGTCCACTAGTGTAGTCAGATCGGCACTGCTTTCCTATGACAACGTTTTATAGGAAGAACGCAATATAGTAGGAAGAACCCAGATCTGAGAATCCAGACACCTCTGCTTTTATCCTGTCTCACCTTATTAGTTGTGTGTGTGTGCCAAGTCACTTCAGTCGTGTCCAACTCTGTGTTCCTATGGACTGTAGCCCACCAGGCTCCTCTGTCCTTGGGATTCTCCAGGCAAGAATACTAGAGTGGGTTGCCATGCCCTTCTTCAAGTGATCTTCCCAACCCAGGGATCGAACCTGCCTCTGCTGCGTCTCCAGCACTGCAGGCGGATTCTTTACTGCTGAACCACCTTGTGTGATCTTTGTTCAAATGAACAAAGGGTCCTGAAGCTTGTAAAGTTGCAGATTTAATATAAAATTGTTACGGCTCTTTCACTGACATTGTGATAACTCTGCTTTACAGAAGCATCACAAAACAGGACAGGCTGAGGTCTTCTGGTTGAAAGGGACTAAAGGACTAAGCTTTATCAGACTGTCACTCACATCTTGCCATCTCCTTCCACACCCACCTACCTAGTAAGCCCTGACGCAGCTTCTCCAAACCCAGTATAGAAACCCTAGGACAAATGATCCCTAACACTTTTTCAAGCTCAACAGTTATGACCCCATCATGACCCTGATAGACTTATTCTTCGACTTTGTCAAGTTTATGTTTGTCTCACTGAGTTGAGACTCATTAGACTAAGTAACTGCAAGGAAATCAAACCACTCAATCCTAAAGGAAATAAGTTCTGAATAGTCATTGGAAGGACTGATGCTGAAGCTAAAACTCTAATACTTTGGCCACCTGATGCAAAGAACTGACTCACTGGAAAAGACCCTGATGCTGAAAATGAATGAAGACAGGAAGAGAAGGGGATGACAGAGGATGAGGTGGCTGGATGGCATCACCAACTCGATGGACATGAGTCTGAGCAAGCTCTGGTAGTTGGTGATAGACAGGGAAGCCTGGTGTGCTGCAGTCCATGGGGTCACAAAGAGTCGACACCACTGAGCAACTGAACTGAATTGAGACTAAGTAACAATGAAAAGATGAAGTAATGCCCTAAGATTAAGATGCTGCCCTCCTGGAAAACACAGTTCATACAGGATTCCAGGCACACATGATAAGGAAATACTTACAGAATCAGATGCACTCTGATTTTCCCACTCCTTCCCTCGAAATCAAATGAGGATAAAAATACTATCAATGACATTGTCCTGACTTTCATTAATTTACAACCAGCAGAGTTTATGCCCAATCTAAACCAGATCTTGGTTAAAAACCAAATATTAGTCAAAAAGAAAAAAAAAAAAACAAGCAAATGGTGCCCTTTCCAGCCTCTTCCTCCCCAACTTGTCTTGCAATCAATTTAATTTACTGACTCAGTCAGAAAAAAATACAAAACTATAGAGTTTTATTTTTAAAATATATGTAAGTTGATAACATTGATTAATATTAATGTTTGATTCCCTGAGATTCCTCTCTAGGGCCATGCTTCAGGGAAGAGAAGAACAATCTGCTCCTTTTGTGTCCACAGAGGAAATATTTTCAGCAAAATCTAATGTGACTAGAATCACTTTGTTTTTTGATAGTATGTCCCCAGATTGAAAGGAATATTGTTATGTCCTGTTCACTTAGAGACAAGTCACTATAATAGAAAAGAATGAAATTAGCGAGAAAATTTGTCTAACGCTCCAGGCCTCCAGATCTGACTTGACTGGTAAACAAGAAGCAAGTTCTAACTCAAGAACTTTGTACTTTTCCTGCCATTTGTTTGTTAATTAGTTATTCTACCAAAAGAGCTTTACAACATACTGCTGAAATACCCGTTATCCCTTAAGAAAAGGAATTACGATTGAGAGGTTTTTTTTTTTTAATAAAATATGAGGGAATTCACAAATTACTGTAAACTGTTAGGCAGCCTAATTCAATTTTTCTTAAGTCATTTTCTTAGGTCAAATGAGGAGGCTAAAATAACATGCTAATTGAGTATGTGCATCTATAGATCATGCTGTTTATTGAGAGTAATTAAAAGAATTTTACCTGCCAGGTTAATGATCTGTCCAACTAGGATTTGCACAAAGAGAATGACTTTGACAGAGTGACCTACCATAAAAGGTTAGGTAACCAAAGAGGGCAGCAAGCAGATACATGACGAGCATCCCTGTGATGGAGACATTCGACACTGTTTGCATCTTCCTCCGGGACCGACTAAAAAAGATAAAAGACATTGAGCTTTGATTTTCTGAACTAATGAAAATACTACTTTTTGCCATTTAAAAGCTAAGAAAATAATATATGTCTGTGTTGTTCATTATAAAACCACACTTTTAGTGCAGAAACATCACTTATTTAAATTTGCCTTTGAGAATTATGGAGGATTTGCTTCCATTTTTCTTAAATGCTACCTCTTCAGTCTTAGAAATAACTGTTTTCCTAGAAAAAGGATCAGCTTATTTTATGTTGATAAGTAGGCTTGTCTATTGCATGTCTGAGAGTGTAATTGACACAAGGGTCAAATGCAGAAAGCCTTCATACTTCATAGTGAGATAGATTTGAGGGCAAGAATCCACAAGAATCAACAAAACACTCCTTCTAGGAGTCCAGACTACCTGAAAGCTTTATATTTTTACCTGGACAGCTTCTGGAAACAATTCTGGAGGCACCTGGCTGCTTAAACCATCATCAGGTCTCTAGGGTAATTGCTATCACTTCTCTTTCAGCTCAGATCAAGTGTAGATGAACTGCTACATAGGACTTTCCAAGTAAATCAAATAGAAGTGCTCTAAAAGTTTTTCAAGAAGTATATCTGAATATATGGGGCAAGTTATTGTTGTTTAGTGAGAACTGAGTATTGAAGTCTGGGTAAAGAGGATGAGAATTATTATATGACACCCTTCCCTCAGGTTAAAAGAAGAAGCTGCTTAGCCAGGCCACCCTAAACATAATTTTTGGTCTGCATGGGTGTGGGTCATTTCCAGCTCAGGTGACATCTTCTTCCCACCAATTTCAAATTCAAATTCCACATGCCTGCCAAAATCCTTGCAGACATGGGCTCCTCCTTCCCCTGGACCCCTCACCTGTATCATTAGGATGAAGGAGTAGGAGAAAAGAAAGTAGTGATGGGGCTGATTCATACCTTTGTGGTTAAAGCATGTTACTGATGATTGGTTACAGCATAAAATTTCTGTAAAGACAAAGCTGTAAACTATGCTTCTGTATAAAGCACCTTTGAGCATATGAATACATTTTCAAAGCAAGTTTAAATGTTAAAATGATGGCTGCCTTACTCTTTAAGTTCACTGTAGATAGGAAGGACCTCAGGGTGGCATACAAAAGCAAATGCTAGGATGGGAATTGCATAGGCCGTCTGAAAAACAAAGATAACACCTCATATTTAGCATTCCAACACAGAGGGCTACCTCAGGCCATCTCAGCTTCTGAAATAAAAACCCAGAGATTCCATTGCTAGACTCTTAGAGGCCTCTGGCTCTCACATACCCTGGAGTTGAAGACAAAGTATTTGGGCTGACACTTGTCATCACTGTGTGCTTCAAACTCTACTCCACTGCCATGAAGAGAGCCCTTGGCCTGGTTCTCATCAAGTCCTGCAGCATTCTGGTGGGTGTAATCCATCATGAAGTTCACACCACTACCCTCAGAGTTGTTGAGTAACATCACCACATGCATTGGAACTGTATTGTTGAATGTCAGATTCCCAACACTGTGATCCAGAATAGGCAGAGGACAGGGTATTTGGAATTTCTTGTAAATCACCTAGACCAGATCAGTATCAACAACAACAACAAAGAGTTAGCCCTTTGAGGAAAACAATGAAACAAAAATCCATATGGTTGGTTTATGGGGTAGATATGAGGGAACTCTGCTGAAGATTCCTCTTAGACTAATGGATGATGGAGACTTCCTATAGCCTCTGTTCAAAGGAAGGAGTTGGAGCTATGGTTGGCAACAAGACAGTATTTTGTGTGAATCCATCCTAAGCTTCATGCATATTCTTCCATGAGAAAGATGATCATTTTCTTGCTGCATTTCATCTCTTTCATTTCTTCAAACTAATGAAAATAGTCATCAGAAACTCTTCCTTCCTCCTTTGCCTCTTGGGAGAAATGCTATATAAATGTTGGCATTCATGATATTAGCTGAAATGCCTCCTTTTAAAGGGGAGTGGGATAGGGTGGGAAAGGATTTCTTTCTTTAATTCCCCTGTGGTCACTTTCTATTCATGGGTAGAATGAGTAAGAGAAAATGGCTGATTTGTGCAAATAAGGGTAATTCTAGAGTCTATTCATTTATTTTCTGGGTCTCTTCACTTCTTCTTCAGCCACCTTTTTAAACACTGAGTTATTGTCACATTCCTGCTGAAGTGTTCCTTTTGTCCAACTATAACATCTAGTTTGCCTAGAACATACTATTAGCAATGGGCTTGACATTCTAACTCAACTATATTTAAACTCATGACTATTCTTCTCTCATTCCATATGAGAATACAAGAAAATTGCTTGTGATGCAAGAACTATTTCATGCTAATGATGTGCTTGAACAAAAATTAGGACACCATTTCAGGTGCTGAAAGCATCACATGCCTACCAAGTTACAAGGATCATGTCAAAAATCACTTACCACACTGACAAAAAACACCATGCAAGTAAGAGAAAATCCGCTGGTATAACCAAGGTAACCTAGGAGTTAGGAAAGAAGGTGAATATGGCATCTACAATCAGCCTACCTCTTAGAATATGAAATGAAAATCAAAATGGAAAATGACTTTACCTAAATTTTTAAGAAGAGAAAGTGGAAGAATTATTCCAACAGACACAAATATGACGAGGTAGTTGCCGTTGAGATACCATTCTCTAGAAAAGAAAGACCAGAATATTAGGATCAGAAAAGACCAAGTAGGATGAGTCTACTGATGATACAGAGAAAACAGAAGACATACCCAGTATTTTCTTCAAGTCCCATGAATGCTCTGATTACTTCAGGTAGTTCATATTTAATGATAAAGAGGTAGCTTGACATGGCTAAAATGGAAAACGGGACAGCTTAGTGGTGTTTATGGCACCAACGTCATAGGCAAGTTGTGAGAAGTTCAGGCATTGGGGACATCCCAACTTCTCAGTAATTCCCAAACCGAAAGAAAAGCCACCCACTGTATATTCTGTATGCCTTCCAAGTTCTTCTCATAAATGGGTATTGGGCCCTTTGGCTCTTCCCGATGGACATTTGCTAACAGTATCAATGCTGATGCTGTGTTAAATCCAGCTCAGATTTTCAGTGAAGCTGCAGTTTTGAAGCTTTCCTGTTAGTAGTCATCACGGCCTCACATGTGTGCCTGTTTGTATCTAAAACCCAGGCAGAGGTTTGACACCCATAAGTGTCAACCATAAGAGAGGGGGTTAGAATTGCAAGGTGGAGTTGGGTAGAGTACGTGTCACTCTGCCCTCAGTAGGTGGACACCAGTTTAGTCCTTTGTGATCTCCAAGAGGGGCACACAAAAGCTCAGACTGCTGATTCTCCAAGCTGGAGTCATACTGGATTGATAGAGAAGAAAAGTACAAGGGAGGATAGCTTCTCTAACCTTTATCAGTGAAGTGTTTCTCTGTATCCTTTGTCCAAATAAGAAATTATAACAAAGTGGCAAAATTTCTTGAGCATCTCTGTAAGTGATGCACGTGTGATCATGTAGTCTTCTGAAAATTTGACCTACAAAAGCGTGCAAACCCTCTCTCTGGAAAAAACATTTATGTAGACATGCACAAGAAGATACAATTTGGGGGATTTATGCAACATCCCTTTCCAAAGTCCATCCACTCAGTGAAGAATAACACTAATTTGTTATTTCACACACGGTCAAAAGGCTCAACTGAAAATAACACTGACAAGATTCACATTGCAAGGTTTAAGTGTGTGCTACATCCTTCTAGTGAATTTTTGCTAACAGACATTTCAAGCAGCGATCCAAGTTGAAAACTGAACTATTAATAGTTTAAAATATTTCCTTAACCTCAAATAAAACCAATAATAGTGATACAGTTCCCCACATGGTTTAGCTTTGCACGTGGCCAGCTGAAAAGTCATGTGAAAGAGGAAGATGCATCTTATTATCTTCATTCCACAGTTGAGGATATAATGATTATGAGAGCTTAAATGACATGTCCAGTATCACACAGCTTGAAAAATGACAGACCACATCCAAAATATAAGCTCCCTAATTTCAGGCCAGTGTTTCTTCTCTATTGTGAAATGAAATGATTTTTACATTATCTGATGTGTCTTCTGTAAACATGACTTGGTTAATCTTTACAAAGACCTTGGCTAAAGCTAAATCTTACAGAGGGTAAACAGAGGAGATATTTCTGATTAACTAGTTCAGTGAGGTACCATCAATTTTAGAGCTGTTAATTGCTGACTTTCAGTGATGTCACCACTGTTAATGTGTTTGGTCTTCAAAAATTCAGAATGATCCAGACCTGTCTGGATAATGTCAACATTATTCTCCTAATGTTGAAACATCCATGGTCAGTGTTAATTTTTCAGGGGATTGAGAGAATTAAACATTCTAAATGTGGAATTGATAAATACAGAAATACAAGTGATTTCTTTTAGGCCACAATAACCATTAATCACATAGAGTAACCAAAGTGAGAGATTTTCAGGAATGCTGTATGAAACTTCATCTTACTCCTTTAAAGCCATACTGTGTGTGTGTGGTGGGGCTTGATTGAGAGACCATGCTATAGTTTATTCCATCGTTTAAAAGCATAATAGTAGCTACACTTGGAACAACAGACAATGCTGTTGCCACTCAGCCTATTGGGATCAGGGCTAAGTATGTGTATGTCCAGTTAGTTCTATGGGCCAAATAAGTATATAAGATTACCTGCAAAGGACTCCTATGAAATCCTTAAATTTAAATCTCCTACTATGAAATGCTTGATATTTAAATTGCACCTGTTCAGTCTCTAAGCCATGCCCAACTTTTTGTGACCCAGTGGACTGCAGCACACCAAGCTTCCCTGTCCTTCAGTATCTACCGGAGTTTGCTCACACTCATGTCCATTGAGTCACTGCTGCTGCTGCTGCTGCTAAGTCACTTCAGTCGTGTCCGACTCTGTGTGACCCCACAGATGGCAGCCCACCAGGCTCCCCCATCCCTGGGACTCTCCAGGCAAGAATACTGGAGTGGGTTGCCATTTCCTTCACTGTCCTTCAGTATCTACCGGAGTTTGCTCACACTCATGTCCATTGAGTCACTGCTGCTGCTGCTGCTGCTAAGTCACTTCAGTCGTGTCCGACTCTGTGTGACCCCACAGGTGGCAGCCCACCAGGCTCCCCCATCCCTGGGACTCTCCAGGCAAGAATACTGGAGTGGGTTGCCATTTCCTTCTCCAATGCATGAAAGAGAAAAGTGAAAGTGAAGTTGTTCAGTCCTTCCGACTGTTAGCAACCCCATGGACTGCAGCCCACCAGGCTACTCCGTCCATTGGATTTTCCAGGCAAGAGTACTGGGGTGGGGTGCCATTGCCTTCCCCGTTGATGCCATCCAATCATCTCATCCTCTGTTGCCCCCTTCTTCTCCTGCCCTCAATCTTTCCCAGCATCAGGATGTTTACCAATGAGTCACATCAGGTGGCCAAAGTATTGGAGCTTCAGCTTTAGCATCAGTCCTTCCAATGAATATTCAGGGTTGATTTCCTTTAGAATCGATTGATTAAATCTTAATAAGGCTGAAAATTTGAACCAAATGTAATGCAGTTTATTTGGTGGAGGCTGGCAGACTTATATGCTTGGGGCTCAATGCCAGTAAAAATAATGAAACAATTATTGCCAAATTCTACCTGGGATTGTACTCATACTATATAAAAATATGGCAGACATAAATACAAATCATTATGATATGACTGGATTTTATTTATCTTCTTACTAACTATCCATTAGTAGGAGCAGTTATAGTTAGATAAAGGTTTTTAAAGAAATTGCTGCATTTTAGAAATCCCAGATAATTCCAGTGATTGTATTAATCAGAAAGAATGGCCTCCTTGCAAGGTTTCTATACAAGTTCATCTACAGTAGCATTGTTTGCAATAGTAAAAAACTGGAAACATTCCAAAACTGTTCATGAAGTGATTCAGTAAATCAATTACTGTGCATTTGTACAATGGAAAATTCAAAAACCATTATAAAGAATATGTACACCCATGGCAGATTCATGTCAATGTATGCCAAAACCAATAGAGTACTGTAAAGTAAAATAAAGTAAAATAGAAGCGCTAAGAAAAAAAAAAAGAGTAATATCAAAAACATTCAAGGCATATTATTAAATAAAAAGCAAGTTGTAAATCAGTGTTATAAGATGATCTTATTTTAACAATAACATTATATTTGTTAAATTTGACAGAGAGGAAAACCTGAAGTGGTTTTTTCTAAGGATGATTTACACAAACATTTCTTTGTAATCTGTATATTCATGTAATGTTTCAGTTTTTCACAATTAGCATGTATTTGTCTTATAATTATAAAAATCCCATTTAAGAACAACCAGAAAACTGGCGAGGAATTATGCACTGAACCCGTATTATTATGACCTTGTGAGAATGAACTACTACTCTCATTTACATAGATGGAAAAAATGGACGCAGATTTGTAAACTGACTTTCCCAAGGTCATAGATAGTGACAGAAACAAACTCAAATTCAGGTGCGTCAGGATCCAAAAGTCTATTCTCTACTCAAAGATTTAGAAACCTCTTGAGATGGTTAGATAGCATCATCGACTCAATGGACATGAGTTTTAGCAAACTCTGGGAGATAAGGAAGCCTGGCATGCTGCAGGCTATGGGATCAAAAAGAGTTGGACACAACTGAGTGACTGAACAGCAACAACATACCAGTTCTATACAAACAAGGTTGAAGGAGCCCAGAGCTGCTAGTACCTAATAGCTTAGAGAATGATGGATCATGGGAACAATCAAAGAGGGAGAACCAGAGAATGCATGTGTGGTAAGGCTGGAGGCTGGTAAAAGTAGGAGAGCCGAATGTAGCTGGTTATGACATTGGACACATAAGGAACAGATGATAGATGGGTAGGGAGAGAGAGAGACACAGATCGGTAGGGGTTTTTCAGGAAAAATAGGCAAAGGAAAGATGGTTAAGACCTTTATATGTCAGGATAAAGAGTTTAAATTTTATCTTGAAAATAATGAGGGCATGCTGAAGAATTTTATGCATGTGAGAAGCCAGGGTAGATCTGGATTTGAGAAAGTTAATTTGGAGGATGAATTTCAAATGGAAGAGGGGAAGCTCAAGACAGAAAGATCAGTTAGATGGCCACTGCAACAATCTGAAGTGTGGTGATGAGACTAGAAGGAGAAAGATTCAAAAGATAAGCAAGGGAAAGAATGGTTCAGTTCAGTTCAGTACAGTTCAGTCGCTCAGTTGTGTCCGACTTTTTGTGATCCCATGGAAAGCAGCACGCCAGGCTTCCCTGTCCAACACCAACTCCCAGAGCTTACTCAAACTCATATCCATCGAGTCAGTGATGCCATCCAACCATCTCATCCTCTGTCATCCCCTTCTCCTCCTGTCTTCAATCTTTTCCAACATAAGGGTCTTTTCTAATGAGTCAGCTCTTTGTATCAGGTGGCCAAAGCATTGAAGTTTCACCTTTAGCATCAGTCCTTCCAATGAATATTCAGGACTGATTTCTTTCAGGACTGACTGGTTTGATCCCCTTGCAGTACAAGGGATTCTCAAGAGTCTTCTCCAACACCACACTTGAAAAGCATCAGTTCTTCAGTGCTCAGATTTCTTTATAGTCCAACACTCACATACATACATAACTACTGAAAAAAACATAGCTTTGACTAGACAGACCCTTGTTGGCAAAGTAATATCTCTGCTTTTTAATATGCTGTCTAGATTGGTCATAGCTTTTCTTCCAAGAAGCAAGCATCTTTCAATTTCATGGCTGCAGTCACCATCTGCAATGATTTTGGAGCCTCCCAAAAAAGTTCTTCGCTGCTTCCATTGTTTTCTCATCTATTTGCCATGAAGCGATGGGACCGGATGCCATGATCTTAGTTTTCTGAATTTTGACCTTTAAGTCAACTTTTTCACTCTCCTCTTTCACTTTCATCAAGAGGCTCTTTAGTTCTTCACTTTCTGCCATAAGTGTGGTGTCATCTGGATAGCTGAGGTTATTGATATTGCTCCCAGCAATTTTGATTCCAGCTTGTGCTTCATCCAGCCCAGCATTTCACATGATGTGCTCTGTATATAAGTTAAATAAGCAGGGTGACAATTTACAGCCTTGATGTACTCCTTTCTTGATTTGGAACCAGTCTGTTGTTCCAGGTCCAATTCTAAATGTTGCTTCTTGACCTCCGTACAGATTTCTCAGGAGGCAGGTCAGGTGGTCTAGTATTCCCACCTCTTTCAGAATTTTCCACAGTTTGTTGTGATCCACACAGTCAAAGGCTTTGGCATAGTCAATAAAGCAGAAGTAGATATTTCTCTGGAACTCTCTTGCTTTTTCAATGATCCAGTGGATGTTGGCAATTTGATCTCTGGTTCCTCTGCCTTTTCTAAATCCAATTTGTACATCTGGAAGTTCATGATTCATATACTTCTGAAGCCTGGCTTGGAGAATTTTGAGCATTACTTTGCTAGCATGTGAGATGAGTGCAATTGTGTGGTAGTTTGAGCATTCTTTGCCATTGCCTTTATTTGGGATTGGAATGAAAACTGACCTTCTCCAGTCTTGTGGCCACTGCTGAGTTTTCCAAATTTGCTGGCATACCGAGTGCAGCACTTTCTCAGCATCTTCTTTTAGGATTTGAAATAGCTCCACTGGAATTCCATTACCTCCACTAACTTTGTTTGTTTGGCTCCAGGTGAATGATCACACCATCGTGATTATCTGGGTCATGAAGATCTTTTTTGTATAGTTCTTCTGTGTATTCTTGCACCTCTTCTTAACATCTTCTGCTTCTGTTATGTCCATACCATTTGTGAACTTTATTGTGCCCATCTCTGCATGAAATGTTCCCTTGATATCTCTAATTTTCTTGAAGAGAACTTTAGTCTTTCCCATTTTATTGTTTTCTTCTATTTCTTTGTATTGATTACCAAGGAAGCCTTTCTTATCTCTCTTTGCTATTCTTTGGAACTCTGCATTCAACTCTTTTCTCCTTTGCCTTTCCCTTCTCTTCTTTTCTTAAGAGCTGGTCAGGGTTAGGGAGAGAGGGAAATGTTCAGGCTGATCCCCAGATTTCTGGCTTAAGATGCTGCTGGTATTGTTTGTTCACTAAGATGAAAGAACAGAAGGATGGAATAACCAGTTTGGGGACTGGGTAGGAGGTGGGGAAGTAAGTGCCACTATGTGATGATATAGTCTGGATCATGCAAGAGGACATAGCCACAGGACATCAGAAACATGGATTAAAATGTCTTTAGAAGGTCAAAGACATGAGAGGACCAGTGAAATTGGTGGGCAAGTATAACCTGGAACATGATTTAAAATATATGCTTCTAAGCTCTCTCTGGAAATGATCATTCAGTAGGAATTATAAGAATCTGTTTTACCATGCTTTCAATGCTTCACCAGATTTTTACCTTAGCACAGCTTCTATGAACACTGCCCAGTGGGCTGACTGAACAAGATGTGTCTCAATGACCCCAAAATTTACCACGTGCCTCAGATACTGAATTCTTCCTTTTGTGAAATATGCTCAATCATATATATTTATATATATTTGAAATAAAGAAAGGTTTTATTTTTTATTTTTGTTATAGAATTTATTTCATAGGGTTTATATAGTATTTCACTTCAGTATAGATATCGCTGTTTGGGGTTACAGAGAGATTGCAAATCTGTTTAGAAAACTTTACTTATTAAATTTAAAAATGATAAAGCAGGTATTTCTATTTAAATTCTTGTTCATTGCCATTAAATTTTCTTATTTCTTGAACCTCCTTTAGAAAGTTTAAATGATTTGTTGAAAGCTAGAACCTCTTACCTCCAATGTTCTGCATTGTAATGGAAATGAAAGCTCCAATTTTCCCAGGCCATCCAAATGCCTTTTCACCTAGTTTTTCATAAATTAAAGACCCTATAATCAGAAATGAAATGAACCTTGTTAAGAAACTGCTTTCATGATGAAGATATTTCTATAATATAATTCTGCACTGGAGCCTCAATAATGTAAGTAAACAGCATATACAAATCACAGATCTCAGGGTAAGTTCCCAAGGTAGGAAGATCCCCTGGAGAAGGAAATTATTAAACTGCTCCAGTATTTTTGCCTGGAAAATTCCACGGACAGAGAAGCTTAGGGGCTATAGTTCCTGGGGTCACAAAGAGTCAGACACGACTGAGCGTGAGCCCCTAAATGACCTAAGTGACCACCTATAGAAATCATAAACCCCAAATATGCAATCTCAAAAGCCATTAGAAAATATGGTGAATGTTCTCCAAACAAGGAGTGATGGCTTCACCCCATGCAGCAAGTCAGAACTGTTATTTCCATCATCCACCAAAAGTCTTTTTCTCTGTTTGGCTTGAACCTGGGCAGGCTGACTTTCACTTTCACTTGATTTTTCACTTGCCTAGATAACTAAAAACATGGAGAGGCCGTGTGATTGGGATTAGAAGAAAATTAAATATAAAATTGACTAACACCATCTTATAGGTATGGAGCTAGAGACTGAAATGCCTTTAACCAGAATCAAAATGGCATGTCTGGTGTCTAAGGTGTAGCATACCTCCTTCTTTGGCAGTCTTTAATAAAAGATGAACTGAATAAAGAGATAGGACTGCCACAGCAAGCAGCATGATTCTGTGAAGGGAATAGAAAGGAGACAATAAGACTTCTGTAAAAAAATGAGACATAATAATACATGATGTTACAATACATTATTACACTGGTCTTTTCAATCATTAACTTTCCAAGAGTATGTGGATTTGGGAAAGCTGAAAAATTCTTTTTCAGAATGTCACAAATACTCTTTAATGCTTCAGAACTGGATTGGCTTTATTTTATGGGCCAAAAGTTACTACCAGAAGTCTCTAACATATCTTTTTTAGTGTGTTACTACTACCAGTAGTAGAATCTAGTTTAAAATTTAGATGCTAAAGGTACAGCAAAATAAGCAAATACTATATCTACTTACTCAGTATAAGGGGCATATGTATATGTATATGTATGTGTGTATATGTATGTATATGTATGTATGTGTATATGTATATCATACATATACTCAGTATAAGGGGCATATGTATATGTATATCATATGGAGGGTTCACGGCCCTCCACATGTCCACAGGCATATTTGGTTTCTTTATGTATTCAGTGATCAGCGCTTTCCAAAAACAAGAACTGAACAGCAAAAAAAGAGTGTAGATAGAAGCAATTATATAATAAATTAAGGAATAATAGTAATCTTTACCTGAAACTGAAAAAAAAAAACTTATTCTTTGTCTGTTTCCTATGATGAGAGCGCACTAAACATCCTCCCCACAACTGATCTAATTCTTTGGTAATTCCTGGGGAAGTTAAGTTTGCAAACATAGATTTAGACAATGAGGTACAAATGTCCTAACAATTCTAGCTGTATGGTGCTCTTATATATCACAAAATATGTTCACCAGAACTGTCTAATCAATGTCATTCATCTGTTGTTCCATACAGCTTATGAACTGACCTGTTTTTAAGAATTATGCAATTCAGATTATATAATTTTATTCCCTGGAAAAATAATGATAATACTCTATATTCTAAACATATACTTGCTTTGGCAGAAAATACTAAAAGTAAACACCAGTGAAATCCTGTGTCACTTGTTGGGAATTAAGGGAGATTGCTGAATCCATTTGGGGTTACTTGGATCTACAAAACACATCTCATGATCTCTAATGATTTAATTGCTTTGGCCAAATTAATCTGCTAAATGTTTACAGGCCTAAAATGAGGCTTTCAGTTTTAAAAGTGGAATATTCTCCTCTCATGAAGATGATCTGTGGCTCTAGAATTGGAGAAAGTATCTCTTACTTCTATTCATCAGTGATCTATGAAAATTTCCTTATTAATTTTAATGGTATGTGTAATTAGTACAGAGAAGACAGTCTGTTTGTTTCAAAGACAGAGTATATTACAAAAGTATACAACTGCATATATGACTAAACCTCTAGCCATTAAGAATCTGAGAATTTTTTTAAAACTACTTTATTTCAAACATGGCTTAGAAAGGTAAAGTTGACATAAAATCCCATTTAGCTAAAAACTATAATCTAACAGTTCAATCAAAGCACTGACACAATATCAGTATTTATAGTCCAGCCTGATCTTTAGCCTTCAAATAGCTATGTGGTTACCTAATCATATGTGATGTTTGGAACATAAATAGCATATATTTATAATATAAATGTTACATTCTTAGACGGTTATTTAAGACTCCAGCATTGCATTAGGGATTGTGATCTACATTCACACTGATGCCTGACTAACTTTATTCTTGTGAAGTATTTCACTGCTGCCAACTGTGTCTTTGAAAATATCAGGCTGCACATAATGCACAAATGTCTGTGGCTGTCTGTCACAAAGCGGTTTCCACCCTCCAGGTCGGCTCTGCGATGCTGCTCCCACCAGGCAGCATTTGACCAAGTCTGGGTAAAGCGCATTGGTTTAGGAATAAACTTTGGCCACTCTGCAAAAATCCCCCAAGCCGACCATTGTTGTTAGGTCTTGGGGATACAGACATGAGGTGAAAAAAACATGATTGAGCCACCTCCAAAGGCTTAACACTTTGGAGATGATAGTCTAGCCAGGGAGAGAGCCATTAACCAAATGAATCAGACAACTGCACTAAAATACTAACACTGTGATGAGACTATAAGGCGGTTTGCCCCAGTCATGGAAGGCATAACTGAGGTGTGGCTGAACGGAGTTATGGGGAGTTAACTAGATGTAGAGGAAAGGGAAGAAGCTTCCAAGATCATGTGCAAAGGCCCTGTGGTAAGAGGGCATGGCACCTTCAAGGGATGGAGAGCAGACACTGTGCCCATTGTATCTGGCATATAGAGCAACAGGTGATGGGACTTGAGATGGGATCGAGGCACACAGGACCCTGCAGGCCCGGTTTGGGAAGGGATGTTTTTCCTGAGTGTGATAAAGCCAGATTCCCTGCTAGGAAAGATCTTTAAAACTATTAAACACCAAATTACTTTATGATGAATAACTTTGGACTGGTAGGGCTGCCCTAGCACTTTGGGGGAAGGGGGTCTCAAATACATAAACTTTCTGCCATTTGAATTGAGATGGCTGGTTGAACAAATACCAGGATTAGACTGCTCTGATTATTTCTTATTGCTCTTTTGTTTCAAAAAGAGAGAGAATATGCTAATACTTTCTCAGCTGATTCTCAATCACAAAGATCAAATTTTATTAACTGAAAGAGCACAAGGTATGCACAGGCTTTAAACTGAGTGTAGATACATCCAGGCACTTACATGAAAAGTATGATCCCTGTGTTGGCCATGGCATAGGACAGGCCCAGGATTCCACTGCCCATGATGGCATTACTCAGGTTGAATGAAGACATTCCAAAGGAGGTGGTCCCAGGATGCTTGAAGAAAAAGGGATGCATGATAAGCAAATACCCACCAAAGGATGAACCTTTTTTGGATTATTCTTATCCTATATCATCTTTTTTTGGAAGAGACTACCACCAAAAATTGAAGATTAAAGCAAAATCACAGCAAATAAAACTATGACTCAACTTCAGTAAAAGCATGTAATTTTCAGTGGAATGTGGCACTTGATTTCAGCAGAGGTCTCAGTAAAAATAAAAAGTGCAGGTTGAGTAATAGAAAGAAGGGAAAGCATGTACGACTGCAGATCACGTTTGAGTTAGAATGATTTCTCCAAAAAACAAATAAATTTCATAAATGATTTATGCAGCCATATGGCGAACAGGAAAAACAAGCCCTTATTCCAGTAAGGGCCTGAATAAACAGAGAATGTGCTGATCAAGGCTTGGAAAATTTCAGTCACATTGCTTTCCTGCAGAGACCCAGGTAGATCAGACATCCTCAAGTCCTGTTTACTGCCGGAAAGCAGAGAATCACTTACATGTTCATCGTCATAATCTGCCAACTTCTTTTTCCCCAAAAATCCATTTGTCAGGAATTTCTGACTTTCAGCATCTTCATTAGTAAACTGACTGAACAGACACACAAAGGAAAAGAAGACAGTAAAAACAGCTAGGAAATGCTCTGATTTATATTTAAATTTCAGGTGATCCAAGTCACTGAATCAGGGGGGGAAACCAGGACACTTAAAGCTTTTATTTTTCTCTTCTCCTCTTCATACTAGTGTTCCTTCCAGACAGAAGGACTGAGCCCTATTTATGAGTATACTTTGGGAGGGAGGGAGAAAGCTCTGAAGGAAGAAAATATTTTTTAGTGGAAATCTTTTTAAAGCCACATTTTTCCTCCCACATTGACTATGCAAAAAATAGAATAATGAGAGCTAATTTTTGCCATTTCAAGCTCTCCCAAAGAAAGGGACAGAGCAGTGACTGCATTTTCTCAACTGTTAATACACCACGACTACAGGATCTTATTAATTCAATAAGTATTTATTAAGTGCTTTGGCACTGTGACCTCATCTCTCTTGGTGCTCAAATGTCCTCATAAGGGAAACTTCCATGTCTGATCTGAAGCAACTATGGCTCAGAAGAGTAAGACGGCATGTCCAGCCCCACCAGACCCCGAGTCTAGGGTCTCCTACAGCACCATGCAAGCCTAGACAGAGCCCTTAGCTGGCATTTTCCTCTTTTTTGATTCCACATTTAATATGCATATCTCTTGCTGGAAAGGAGTTCAATGGTAGCTCTGTGCTATGTTTGGTCGTGTGCAAGAATGTGTATTTTAATTACTCTGAAAGTGTACTTGGTTGTATTAGACAATTAACGAATGAAACTAAGAAAAGCTTTTAAAGAAACCCAGTGAATTAGCAGAAGAGTTGAGAGGGCTGTAAGATGCAGGAATAAAGAGCAGGACTGTAAGACATCACTATCCACACAGAGCAGGCTTCCCTGGTGGCGCAGTCAGTAACGAATCTGCCTGCAGTGCAGGAGATGTGGGTTCAACCCCTGGGTCGGGAAGACCCCTGGAAAAGGGCCTGGCAACTTCAGTGTTCTTGTCGGGAGAACCCCAAGGAGTGAGGAGCCTGGCAGGCTATAGTCCATAGGGTCGCAAAGAGTCAGACACGACTGAAGAGAATGAGCAGCACGAATCCACAGAACACTGGGCAGCGGTCCACTTGGTACAGGCTGGAAGCTGCACATCCCACGGCAGCACTAGTTGGCAACTGAAGCTGTATGCCAGAGATATGAAGATACGAGGATACGAAGCGGGGACCAGGCACGTTTCTGAACGTTTGACGAATGAGTTCAGCTGCCACCACTGCATTTTGATACTTGAAAATGTCACATGCTGCTACTGCTAAGTCCCTTCAGTCGTGTCCGACTCTGTGTGACCCCATAGACGGCAGCCCACCAGGCTCCCCCATCCCTGGAATTCTCCAGGCAAGAATACTGGAGTGGGTTGCCATTTCCCTCTCCAATGCATGAAAGAGAAAAGTGAAAGTGAAGTCGCTCAGTCTGTCCGACTGTTAGCGACCCCTTGGACTGCAGCCCACCAGGCTACTCCATCCATTGGATTTTCCAGGCAAGAATATTGGGGTGGGGTGCCACTGCCTTCCCCAAATGTCACATAGGCTTTTGATTATAGGAAATACTCAAATATGCATGCTTTTTAAAAAGTGCTTCATTATTAGATAAATTGCAACTTTAAGGCATTTCTTGCATGAGAGAGTAAGATAAAATGATTGGAGTTTTTTTTAAGTAACCCTTAGAAATAAAAAAGGTAAAATAATTTTATAGATCTGAGCAAATCATCTCTTAGAAGTTAAGCCTGAAAATATCTTATGAGAAAGAGGGACAAAAAGGCTACTTTTTGAGAACAGAGAACAATATAAAGTGCAGATAGTACTAGAAAGATCACGAAGACAAAATCACAAAGTTTCATGCACTTTTCTAAAACCCAGGAAGTGGCTTTTCTTGAACCACGTGGTGTACAAGTTAGGAATATTTCCTGTCATTTTTATCCTATCTCTTGAAGGAAGAATAATGCCCTCAGAGGCTATCTTCCTCCATCTCTGCACTCCTTCCTCCCTTTTGTGCTTTATTTTAATAGTCTGTGGTTAATATACTTGCTGTGTGGAGACTGGTACATAATGTTCATAGCTGAAAACAGAAAAGATAAGATAAAACAGAGCCCCAAATGGGCCTAATGATAACAAAAATAAAGGTGTCACCTAGATTTAAACTCTGGAATATACAACCTTCTCTTTTTAACCTTAATCAATAAGCTAGAATCCTTTAGCCCATGAGTAATTTTAAAAGTTTTAAATGTAAAAGTAAATAGACTTTCTCTTTTGAGGCATTTGCATGTTCTTATTTTGGCATGAGATGAATTGTAATCATAAAACATGTCAAGATTGTATAAAATATATGAGAAATGTCCCCAGCATCTTCAATGATTTAATATCAAGCCCAGCATATATTGAAAACATAAGTATAATGATTCCAAATAAATGTATTATGTTGAATTTCCCCAAAATTTATATTCAAGAGATCAAACCAAACATAAACAAACCCATCTTTTTAAAATGATCATAAAATTGCAAAATAATGACCCACTAGAGTCAGGACTTACAAGCTAAGTCCTTGTAAGTGTTCCAGAACACACTGCCTGAAGCTGACAAAAGCATCCTGCTCTTTCCGTGCCGGCTTTCAGAGGACCAAATCTAATGACTCTGCAGGACTCTTCTTAGGCCCTGTCCCCTTCAGCTCTGCCACTTCCACAGAGCTCATATCTGTATGCGCCTTTCTCAGAAACAAAAGAGCCCTTGGATTTGATCAATTTCCTGAGTAATGAAGTGGAGTGGAAAAAACAAGAGTTCACTGAGTGTCATCTATCTCAAAGGCACTCATTTAATCCTCAGCAAAGTAGGTGTTAGTTTGCCATTTTGCATTTAACACTGAAGCTCAAAGAAGATAATCTTCTCCAAGGTCAGATGACTCCTCTGCTGATTCCAAAGCCCTGGTTCTACCATGTTGTGCCTCCTCAAGAGTAAGTCAGAAAAAGAAAGACAAATATTGTATATGAACATACATATATATGGAATCTGGGCTTCCCATGTGGTACTAGTGGTAAAGAACCCGCCTCCCAATGCAGAAGACACAGGAGACTTGGGTTTGATCCTTGGGTCAAAAGGATCCCCTGGAGGAGGGCACAGCAACCCACTCCAGTATTCCTGCCTGGAGAATCCCACGAACAGAGGAGCCTGGTGGGCTACAGTCCATAAGGTCACAAAGAGTCAGACACTACTGAAGTGACTTAGTATGCTCGCACATATGGAATTTAGAAAGAATACTGATGAGCCTACTTGTTAGACAGCAAAGGAGACACGGACATAAAGAGCAGAGCTTTGGACACAGTGCGGGAAGGAGAGTGTGAGATGAATGGAGAGAGTATCACTGAAACCTATATGTTACCATATGTAAAATAGATGGCCAGTGGGAATTTGCTGTATGACACAGGGAACCCAAGCAGGTGTTCTGTGACAACCCAGAGGGATGGGATGGGGAGGGAGGTGGGAAGGGTTTCAAGAGGGAGGGAACATATGTATACCCAGGGCTGATTCATATTGATGTATGGCAGAAACAACCATGATATTGTAAAATACCTTCTAATTAAAAAATTTTAAATATATTATGCTGAAAAAAAATAGAGTCACCCAACCCACGAAGAGTCATGTTGACATCTCCATGGCCTCTCTTATCCAACAACACTAATGTTTACTGGGCTGGCTTCCTGGAGGAAGGAGAGTGCTTCCTCCTGACACCCTTCCTGGGTGTTGTGAATGCAATAAGATGTCCTGATTTGAGGATAATATTCTTTACTCCAGACCTAGATTTAATAAAAAATTCACTTCTGAATATCTTAAATCATGAATAATCCATGTTATATAATATTTTGTAAGAAGTTACTAAACTTATCAAATAACAGTTGTGCAGCTACTCTGTTCCAGGCAGTGCCATTAACCTGGTGTAGTGGCATCATGAACATCTGGGTAGGGAGAAGGTGCACAAAGTAGGTGATCACTTCTAACTGGGGGGTGGCTTCATAGGAGACCTGATATTGAGCTGAGTCTTGAAGAGAGAGTGCAGCCAGTAGAGAAAAAGGGGAAGGTGAGTGGGTAATACTTAAATCAGGGCATTCCAGGCAGACAGAGCAGAGTGAATGCAGAACAGGAGTTTTGAGTGGCTCAACAAGGCTAGAAAACAGCACATAAACAGGGCAAGGGATGAAGAGGAGAGCTAGGTGAGGGCTAGATCATGAAAGGCTTCATATGCCAAGCAATCTGTAGTATAAGCTTTCTCTCATAGCTCCTGAGGAAGCACTCAAAGGGTTTACCTTAGGATAGGACATGAGTCAATTTGAAACTGTAAAAGATTACTTTTGCAAGGAATATGGAGGGCCAGTTGGAAGTGAGTAAATAGTAAGATGGGGACTAATCAGGGCTGTTCTAGTGGATGAGTGACAGATGATGAAGGACAAAAGCAAGATGGCAACAGAATGGATATAGAAAAGTGGGTGCATCTGAAACATCAATGAGGTGGAAGCAACTGGATATAGTCAAACATTGTACATGCAGTTCAGCAGAAGGGATGAGTCAAAGTTGATACCAAAGGCCCTTTGATTGAGTGGCTGAACGATGATGATGACTTTCACCAAGATGAAATTGCTAGAAGAAGGGAAAATTTTGAAGAGGATGACAAGAGTTCAATATTAGACATCACAAGTGTAATTTAATCAAGAAGGCAATTCAGACACATGAGTCATCCAGTAGAGATGTATAGTAAACAGTTGGATATGATGATCTGAAATTCAGTTGAGAAGTTTAACAGGCTGAAATATGGCATATGTTCAGTGGGTGAAGCCATGACAGTTGTGAATAAGCTTGCTCAAAGGACACTTTTAGCCAGAGAAGAATCTCAGCAGGACTCTGGAGATGTAGAAACACTTAACAGAGCAGTCAGAAGAGGAACCTGAGAGAATAACCCAAAAGGTAAGAGAAGTGGTGTGTTAATTATAATTTAAATGATTATATATTATTAATAGGAACAAGAACACTGTAACTGAACTTTTAAAGTAATCAGACAAAGACTGACATACAATAATGATATAATAATGTGCACTTCAGGATCAGAGAGCTGATGTGTTAACATCAACATCATTGTTATCTCTCAAATAAGTAATAAATTCAGTTTTTCCCAACAGAAGTTTTGTTTTCCATGTCCATAAGTGTCTCATTTTTCCATGGAGCCTGATCATTTTAACTCCATACCTGCTCATTGCTGCCTTTTCTAAATTCCCCATCCCGGTGTAGCTGTCTTGAATACTCTCTCCACTGATGCTCTCATCATCAGGCTCGATGTTGACATTGCTCAGTTCCATGGGGTCCATTTGAGCTGTCAGCGCTTTCTTGTCCACACACAAGCTCCTTCAGTGTAAACAAGATACTGTACCTTCAGCTTGAGGCTCTTCTACTTGGTGTTATGTTCAGAACACTCTGTTCTGCAAACAGAACACAAAATAAATCATTATAAATTTCTTTAAATTAGATAAATAAATCCAAACCACCTACTTGTGTATGTTATCTGTAAAAACATGAAAAGTAAATAAATTCCTGAAAAATTCACAAAGTATGTCTCCAAAGTTTCCATTACCCAATACCAAAAAAAAAAGAAAGAAAGAAAATGAAAGAGAAAAAGGAAAATTCTTAATAAATTGCCAAATTAGCTGTTGTTTATGGAATGTTTTTTCAATGGCAGGGGCTTTAATAGTCACTGTATGAAGAAAAAATAAATCTTAAGACATGGTAGCAGTCTTCAAGAAACTTTAGGTATTTGTTAGCAAATTGTATTACTTAAATGGGCGACAATGGTAAACTGTTGATAAAGAAAGATCTGCCAAGGTAGAATCTGGCAGTGTCTCCATCAACAGTAACACAGAAAATGACTGTGTTAATTTTGCTTTAGTCTGTTAATCGGGCATGAAAGAATTGACACCATCAAAATACTTAATAACATGCAACACAAGGTAGCGTCAGGCTCAGGAAGCCACTTTTCAGGCACTTGGATCATGAAACCAAAGTTAAGAACAGTAACAAAAGTAAGTACAAGTTTATCTTTGAATCAGCCTCAGTCACCATCTACGCAAAGTTGAAATACATTTTAACAAGAAGGGGATCGAGCTTTTAGGCTTTGCTCTGCCTTTAATTCACTGGATCTCAGGACATTTAACATTTTTTAACTTCATTTTCCTCAATTAAGTGAAAAGGGGTGGACTAGTGAAGTCACTTAGTCGTGTCCGACTCTTTGTGACCCCGTGGACTGTAGCCCACCAGGCTCCTCTGTCCACAGGATTCTCCAGGCAAGAATACTGGAGTGGGTTACCATTTCCTTCTCCAGGGGATCTTCCCAACCCAGGGATCGAACTTGGATCTCCCATATTGCAGGCAGCCACTCTAACCTCTGAGCTACCAGGGAAGCCCATACTACTGTGCCAAAAAAAAAAATGCTATGAATCCATTAATGTTAATATTCTGAAATTTTTACCATTAGTTTTGTTCAATTCTTATTGAATCAATATATTGGGAAAAATACTATCACTCTTGGAAGGTGTGGTTCTGAAACACACACTACCATTTCGTAAGGAAATCCTGAGCAAATTGCAGGCAGCCACTCTAACCTCTGAGCTACCAGGGAAGCCCATACTACTGTGCCAAAAAAAAAAATGCTATGAATCCATTAATGTTAATATTCTGAAATTTTTACCATTAGTTTTGTTCAATTCTTATTGAATCAATATATTGGGAAAAATACTATCACTCTTGGAAGGTGTGGTTCTGAAACACACACTACCATTTCGTAAGGAAATCCTGAGCAGAGAAACTAACATAAAAATTGCTCCAGTACTCATGGAATCCATAAATTCCTTGGCAAATAAGAAACAGGCACATGAGAATGACTCCATAAATCCAGTGCTGCAGCAGCCCATCTGTGGAGGACAATCCTTGATTAAGATGATTTCATACTCCAAATCAGAAAAGCTGCAAATCACGTGTGGAAACTGAAACTCACTAGGAGTCAGTAGGCACAAGAAGTAATAATTCACACCTGAGTGACTACAAACTGCAAAGTAATTTAAAACGGACTTTATGATAAAAGAAAAAATAAAATGGACTATAACATTAATATAATAAAAAGTAATAAAAGATTTGAAATAAGAAATAACATCGACAGATTATGAACACAATAGAAGATCAGACTGGTTTGAGAAAAAGACAAAAAGAATTCTAAAAATAAAATATATAATCATATTTTTTTAAAAACTCAGCTGGAGGGAGAGTAATGAAACTGGAAGATAGATTGGTGGAAATCACTCAAGTTATATCACAAAGAAAGAAAGAAAAATATGAAGTTAAGAGACATGGGGAAGAAAAACAGAAGTAAAAAGTTAAACATGTCTGAATAGTTATTCTAATATGAAAGAATTGTGAGATGAGAGACAAAAAGCACAAAGAATTGTTGAGAACTAAAGAAAGAAAGTAGTTCTCAGAATTTAAAAAAACCACACAGTACTTCCAGTAGGAGGAATAAAAATGAATATTTTCATTAATAAAAAGTAGTGTAAGTATATAACATCAAAGATAAAGAGAGAAATCTTTGAAGCACCAGAGAGAAGCATACAATTAAAAGAAAAAGTAGAAACTTGTATTAACTGAGTGCAAACTTGTCTCAACATCCCACAGTATCACACAGTATCAGTTTCACTTCCCAATAGCAATCACTAATGACAGTTACTGTTTTTACTTCTTCATTTAAAGTAAGTCATTCTAAATTTAAACTATTCACTAAAACCTCTCTGACTTGGTTTATCAACTCTAAACTGACACTTAGGAAATATAAGGAAATTAACATACTTCTTTCTATACTCCTAATTGCTTCCTCCACACTCCTAATTGTTTCAGCTCATGAAATACTTCTACAATGTCAAGATTCATGATAATGTCATCTATTCTGTAAAACAAATCTCTCATAATTTACCTAAAAAATCAGCACTTACAACATTGTTGTGCTGTAATTTACAACATTCAGTTCAGTTCATTTCAGTCGCTCAGTCATGTCCTACTCTTTGCGACCCCATGAATCACAGCACGCCAGGCCTCCCTGTCCATCACCATCTCCCGGAGTTCACCCAGACTCACGTCTATTGGGTCGGTGATGCCATCCAGCCATCTCATACTCTGTCGTCCCCTTTTCCTCCTGCCCCAAATCCCTCCCAGCATCAGTCTTTTCCAATGAGTCAACGCATGAGGTGGCCAAAGTACTGGAGTTTCAGCTTTAGCATTATTCCTTCCAAAGAAATCCCAGGGTTGATCTCCTTCAGAATGGACTGGTTGGATCTCCTTGCAGTCCAAGGGACTCCCAAGAGTCTTCTCCAACACCACAGTTCAAAAGCATCAATTCTTCGGCGCTCAGCTTTCTTCACAGTCCAACTCTCGCATCCATACATGACCACTGAAAAACCATAGCCTTGACTAGACGGACCTTTGTTGGCAACACTCAACAGTGGCCACAGGACTGGAAAAGGTCAGTTTTCATTCCAATCCCAAAGAAAGGCAATGCCAAAGAATTTACATTACAATTGTGTAAATAGTATGCCCAAAGAACCAAGTGGTATATGTGACTACATAATAAAGGCAATATAATTCTATACTACTAAAATTTGCTTCCCAGGTGGGAAGCTAGTGGTGAAGAACCTGCTTGCCAGTGCAAGGGACATAAGAGACTTAGGTTCAATCCCTGGATTGGGAAGATCCCTTGGAGAAGAGCGTGGCAACCCACTCTAGTCTTCTTGCCTGGAGAATCCCATGGACAGAGGAGCCTGGTGGCCTACAATCCATGGGGTCGCAAAGAGTCTGACATGACTAAAACGACTTAGCAGGCATGCACTAGAATTTTGGAAGCAAATTATCCACACTCTTTTACTTTCTGAAGGGCTTCCTCCTCCCTCTTCTGGGTCTTATTCAGCTGCCCATGTTTCTTGAATGCCAAGCTATCTCCTTTCTTCATTTTGCATTGTGCTGAAATACTCCCTTGAATAACTTTTTCACACAATAAGTCCAGAAATAGAATTCCTGAGTTGTTTCATGTTGGAAAATGTCTTTACTTTATTCTCAAACTTTTTTGATTGTTTGAATTCTAGATTCAAAATCATTTTCCTTTACAAGGTTGAAAACCTTTGTCTCTTGACTTCCAGCTTCCTCTGATGAATCAGATTTTCATCTCTCTTTTTTGTTTTTTCCCTTCTGAAAGGTTTTAGAATTTTCCTCTTTAACAAAATCTGAAATTTCTCCAGGATGTAACTACATGTAGTTTTAAAAATTCATCTTAATCCACACATGGAGAGCCCATTCATTTAAGAGACTTGTATCTTTCTTCTGATAAAAATGTTCTACCACTTTACAATGTTTCCCTTCCTTTGAAACTTGTATTAGTCAAGTACTTGCCCTCTTTATCTCCATTGCCAAGATTTTCTCTTTATTTCCCATTTTGTTACTCAGTGTTCAGAGATAGTTCCTCAGTTTCCAGAATAACAGATTTGATTTTCAGCTGTATAACACTGTGATATAATACATATATATTTGGTCTTCATTCCCATTTCTGGCACAAAGCTCCAAAATGTAATTACATAACTAATATTTGGGTTTTGTACCCAGTTCCTGAAATAGTTCTGGAATGATAAAGATGTTTTTGTTGTTACTGCTGTTATTGTTATTCATAGCAAGACCCTTTTAACCACACCTGAGTAGTTATGATAATGAAGTGGCTTTTGTAAAGCCCTTGGGATGGAGGCTGGTTGCTAGGGGAACCAACCAATTGATTAGAGAGCTAGAACTTCCAACCCTACTTCCAATCAACTGAGAGAGGAGAGAGGGTGTGGGCTGAGTCAATCACATATGGCCAATTATTTAGTTATGTCTAGATATTAAACACCCTGACTGAAGGGGTTTGAAGAGCTTCTGGAGTGGTTATCATACAGAGGTGCTGGGAGAGTTGTCCACAAAGAGAGGGCATGAAAGTTCTTAGTCCCTTTCCTCATACTTTGTCCTATGCATCTCTGCCATCTGGCAGTCCCTGAATTATATCCTTTTATAATAAACCAGTAATCTAGTAAGCAAACTGTCTTCCCGAGTTCTGTGAGTGATTCTAGAACACGATTAAATCTGATTTATAGCTGACTGGTCAGAAGTACAGGAGGTCTGAACTTGCCATTGCATCTGAAGTGGAGGCGGTCTCGTGGGACGGAGCCTTTAATATGTGGGATCTGATGCTAACTCCAGGAAAGAGAGCCAGAATTGGCTAAAGTGTAGGACTCCATGTTGGTGTGAGAGAATTGGCTGGTAAGGGAAAAACTCACACTTTGGGTACCAGAAGAAAGTATTGGGGGTAGAGTAGAAAACCATTGTTTACTTTTAAGCCGTACCCATTTTCTTTTTCAACCTGCAGCTAATTATTTTTCACAATCATGTTTTTAATTTCTGATCATTTGTTTATTCTCTTCTTTTTTCATACCATCTCTTTTGTTCATTTTACAGATGCAGTATTTACACAAATCTTTCTAAGGCTATTGATTTCAAGTTTCCAAAAGCTCTTGTTGTTCCCTAAATTATGTATTTTTTCCTGGAGTTGTTCTGTTTGTTCATCTTGGCTCTTCTCTTCCATTTGCCTGGCTTTCCTGAAATTCTTAATAATCCTAGGTTGTCTGTTCATATTTATGAATGAAGAGTGTATTCGTTAACTTAGAAAGCTAGTACTTGGGGTTTCTCTGAAATCTTACAGGCTCATTCCACTGATAGATTGCTCCCTTGTAGGTCCCCTGTAAGAATCTGCCTGCAAATGGAGGAGTTGCAGGTTTGATGTCTGGGTGGAGAAGATCCCCTGGAGAAGGGAATGCTTGGGAAATGTCATGGACAGAGGAGCCTGGCAGGCTGCAGTCCACAGGGTTGCAAGAGTTGGACACAACTTAGTGACTAAACAGCAAACAACAGGTCTGGGGTAAGTGGCATCTATGCAGTCAGTCTCTCTGCAGCAACTGCAGGGCTCCACTCCCAGACATAGCTGGCACTGTAGACAAGGCTCCTCAGGGAGCAAAATGCAATGATGTATTTCCCTCTTGGTGGAGCTTCCATTTTTGCCTGGTGTGGGGGTCTTAATATCTATTACAGAGTCCATTCTTAGGCTCTCTTTACAGACTAGATTGCAGCCTTATTTTTTNGTAATACTCCATTGTGTATATATACCACAGCTTTCTTATCCATTCATCCGCTGATGGACATCTAGGTTGTTTCCATGTCCTGGCTATTATAAACAGTGCTGCAATGAACATTGGGGTACATGTGTCTCTTTCTATTCTGGTTTCCTCGGTGTGTATGCCCAGCCAAAAAAGGCAGCCCAAACAGATGAGTCCAAACCAGAGCTCCTTGGTGAACATGTTGCTCGTGAACCGTGCCTCCTCTTTGTGTATATTGACTTAACTTGGAACTCCTACTGGACTGCCTCTGGAAAAAGCCCAATTACCTGGTTTACCCTGGTTCCTTTTCTCTTTCACAGGTTTTCCACCCCTATCTGCTTACTGGCTTGTAGGAATTCTTAAGACTTTCATTTGTTGCTGATCAGTTCAGTTCATTCTGACTCTTTGCAACCCCATGGACTGCATCACGCCAGGCCTCCCTGTCCATCACCAACTCCCAGGGCTTGCTCAAACTCATGTCCATCGAGTTGGTGATGCCATCCAGCCATCTCATCCTCTGTCGTTCCCTTCTCCTCCTGCGTTCAATCTTTCCCAGTATTAGGGTCTTTTCAAATGAGTCAGTTCTTCGCATCAGGTGGCCAAAAAGCATCAGTCCTTCCAATGAATATTTAGGACTGATTTCCTTCAGGATTAACTGGCTTGATCTCCTTGCAGTCCAAGAGACTCTCAAGAGCCTTTTCCAACACCACAGTTCAAAAACATCAATTCTTCAGCACTCAGCTTTCTTTATAGGCCAACTCTCACATCTATACATGACTACTGGAAAAACCATAGCTTTGACTAGACAAACCTTTGTGGCAAAGTAATGTCTCTGCTTTTAATATGTTGTCTAGGTTGGTTATACCTTTTCTTCCAAGGAACAAACTTCTTTTAATTTCATGGGTGCAGTCACCATCTGCAGTGATTTTGGAGCCCCCTCCCCAAATAAAGTCTCTCACTGTTTCCATTAATTCCCCATCTACTTGCCATTAAGTGTTGGGACTGGATGCAATGATCTTAGTTTTTTAAATGCTGAGTTTTATTATTTTACAGATCTCTTGTGATTTTGTTCCTTTAGGAAGGATCATTTCCTTTGAAGTTTCTTTGCTTGAATTCCTCAAGGATAGATCCTAAACTCCACTTGTTCCAATCTACTCAAGACTTCATAAACCATGGACTCTCTAACTCACAGTTCTGACCCAGGGCTTCATTCTGACCTCCAGTTACATGTGTCCAGTGATGTATATACATTTGTGTATCTCAAAGGCAGTTCAAATTCATTGTGCCTAAAATCTAACTTGTGACAGTTCCTCCTTCTTCCAATATTTCCAATCCAAAGAATGTTGTCACCATTTATCCTGATCTTCAGATCAGAAATATCAGTCTTCTAATTTTTATCCTTAACATTTATTCCTTTCTAAAGTCTAGTTGATTTTGCAACAATTAAAGTATTTCTTAAATTAGTTCACTTCCTTCTATTGCTTCCACCATCGGCTTTGTCCAAACTTTCTTACATTGTCAGTTGCAACGATCATAATTGATACCTTCATCCTTTCTTGCTACCCTCCCCCTCCTCATTCATTTTCTACAAACAGGCATATTGATCTTTTAAAAACAAAACTTAGATCATGTCGTTTATTTGCATAAAATCCTCTATTGTCTCCCCTTTACTCTTAGGATAAAATATAAAATTCTCCACATGCCCACAAGTTCCACATGGTCCCTTTACTCCTGATTTCACTCCTTCTACACTCTTCCCACCTCACTGTTCTAGGTATTCTGGCCTCCTTTCAGTTTCTGGGTCTCCCTGAGTTCTCTACCACCTCAGGCCATTTTCCTGATAAGACAGATTGCATGAAGAATGGCCCCTAATCCTAATTTTGGTCCTGGTCAAAGGACATCTTCTTACCTAATTTGGAAGACAGTTTCACAGCTCATATCTTTAGCTCTGAAGATTCTATTATGATCTCTTTTAAGGGAACAACAGCTAAAAGCACAATTTTAAATGAATTACGGCGTTACGAGAAACTAGATATACTGAGTCATTTGCCTGATGCACAAAGTAGGCCCTTTGAAGCATTTAGACTACAGCATAACTGCTAAACCTTAACACATGATTAATCAACATGAAAGTGTATAAAGATGGTATTTATTTATTTATTCAACAAATACCGAGAATGAACTATAAGCCAGGAACTATGAAAGATAAAGCACGAATAAGACAGAATCCCTATACCTGATGAATTTTGTTTAGCAGAGAAAACAGATTTTTGAACAAGCTCTCATATTATAATCTTTACTTTTTCTCTGAATAAATACTTATTAAACTAGTCAACGAATCACTCCCTGGGGAGACTAGAAAAGAACAATGCTGTGATTGAAAAATATAATAACATAATATGTGTGTGTGCACAGTCGCTCAGTCATGTCTGACTCTTCTCGACCTCATGTACTGAAGCCCGACAGGCTCCTCTGTCCATGGGAAACTTCAGGCAAGAATATTGGAGTGAGTTGCTATTCCCTTCTCCAGGGATCTTCCTGACCCAGGGATCAAACCTGGGTCTCCTGCATTGCAGGCAGCTTCTTTACTGTCTGAACCACCAAGGGAGCCCTTTTCATAATATAATATATAATATATTAATTTTCATAGCCATAGATTCTTCTGCTGCTCCCTATCTCAGTACATGGCACTCCATAAGAAGTGCTCACAGTGAAACAGAGCAGGACCCGATAGTTCTTCCCCTCCTCCCCTTGTCCCCTGCTTGCCTTCTGCCTGTGGAAAACTTTAGTTAAATAATAAGTTTAATCAGAGAGGTGAGAAATACAGAAACAAAGGAAAACAGTCAAAGGAGACCAAATAATAATAATAATGTAGTCATTAAGCATAGAAGGACCTTCAGTTGTTTCTCAAGGGCTATAGATAATATTCTGAGCCATATCTTGTCAGCTGTCTTGCTGCTGCTGCTAAGTCGCTTCAGTCGTGTCCGACTCTGTGCGACCCCATAGACGGCAGCCCACCAGGCTCCGCCATCCCTGGGATTCTCCAGGCAAGAACACTGGAGTGGGCTGCCATTCCTTCTCCAATGCATGAAACTGAAAAGTGAAAGTGAAGTCGCTCAGTAAGTGTCTGACTCTTTGTGACTACCAGGGTCCTCCATCCATGGGATTTTCCAGGCAAGAGCTGTCTTACAGATACTCGAACATCAGGTGGAAGAATTAACTAAATGGTGACTAGACTGTACCCAAGACATGAGCTGCCACAATTCTGAGAACTGGCCACAAAGAAATGGGAACAAATGGACCTTGGAACTGAAGATTAACTGTACCTAAAACAACCAAAATGAGACTGACCAGACCACCAAGGATCAATTTGAAGATGACTGTCAGAGCTGATTGTGCTGTTTTTGCACATAGCTCCCTCTCTCTGTCTATAAAAGCTCTAATCCCCTGCTCTTCAGGGATGGTGGGGGCAGGGAGTTGGCCTTTGGACAGATGTCTGCCCTCCCCCACCTCATCCCAGTTGCCAGCATCTGAAATAAAGCAAACTTTCCTTTCCACCAACCTGCCTATTCATTGGCTTTTGGGGGTCAAGCAGCCGGATCCCTTACACCTTTCGGTAACAATAGGAGGAATCTGGCGGAACTTCCCAGGTGGTCCAGTGGCTAAGACTCTGTGCTCCCAAGGCAGGGGGGCCTGGGTTCAATCCCTGGTCAGGGAACTGAATCCCACATGCTGCAATCCTGTGTGTCGCAACTAAGACCCAATGCAGCCAAATGAATAAAATAAATATTAAAAGAAAAAGAGGAATTTGGTTATCATTATAGGTACTTCCCCCTCTCTATACTGTGCCGCCTCTCCCGTGTTCAATGTATCACCATATCAATCTTTCTTGCAACATTTATTTAAAATTAATTTACTTTCTCTCCATGACCATCATGTTAATCCAAATGACTACATGTGGAAGGACCCAAAACTATTTTTCTCATTACCTTTCAGAATAAAGTCAAATTTCCTAACATGCTGTAAGGCTCTACGTAGTTTAACCCATAGAGAGCTCTCGAGTCCTGCAGTGAATCCCATGCCCCCTTACTCACCAGATTCACTGGACTTCTTTCATTTCTTCATGCCACCCCGAAAGCTGTTTAACCTGCTGTTCCTTCTGCCTGGAATTCCCTTCCCCACATTCTTAACAAAGTGTCTCCCACAGTTAACTAAAAGAACCTGCAAATCTTTAAATGCCACACGGTCAGAGAGGCCCCATGTCTAAATTAGATTCCCCCATGGAACATGGCCTCCTCTTCCTTACAAACTCATCACACTTTGAACTTGCATTTTTAGTTGTATGACTATTTGTTAAATATTAATAACTGTCTCCTCTGTTAGGCAAAAGAAAAAAAAATTCATGAAGGTGGGACAAGGCCAGATTTGTAGACTACACATATTTTCCATTATCTAGCACAGTACCTGGTGACATATTCTTCGAAGACCAAGGCAGTTTTATATGACCTCCTTTATAAATGCAAGTACAAGTCTTATTATAGCTTTATAGGTTAACATTTCAAAGTGAAATAGAAATGTTCCCTTCTGGTTCCCAAGAAGAAGAGCAGCTTTGCTGTACAAAGAATGTTCAAAATTTTTCTAAAAGAAAAACCAGATTTGATTTGACAGAACTTTCTATAGTCTAGCCTTTCTTGCTAATGAAGTTCGGTTGCTCTGCAATAGAGATTTTGCCAAAACAGACTGGATATTTGAGTCCAGTGATCTTCTGCATTGCCATTTTACTTTATTCATTCATGAAGGTGCAAAATCAAATTTTGAAACAAAAGTATTTGGAACACTATCACCATTTAGAAGTCTTTGTTTCATCATACTTATTACGTTATCTGAATGCCCTAAATAGCGGATTCCTTGTATTCAACTTTTAGGTATTAAACATTATATATAACATTTCTTTGTAGTATTATTTATAAACATTTATTTTACCTGATAAATGAAAGGAGCTAAATTTGCCACCATGTTTTTCATGCCAGTCCAGTTCTGATGAAACTACTCTGAAATCTAGGTTCAGGTAGCAGATTTTACCCTTCGGTTGGATGAGCAGGAAGTTGCTGATCCTACAGCAACTCACTCCAGTATTCATGCCTGGGAAATTCCGTGGGCAGAAGAGCCTGGCAACTTTCAGTTCATGGGGGTCACAAGAGTTGGACATGACTTAGTGACTAAACCACCACCAACCACAACTTCTAAAAACCGAACTATCTTGCATCAAAGGAGCTGATTTAAATCCACATCCAAAATATATCTGGGATAAATGAATATAGATTTGACAATGAAATGAATCTAATATTGCCTTTATGTAAAATTCTCTTAAACAATTTCCCCAACAATGTCATTCTAATCACATTTGATACCCAGATGACTCATTAGTCTATGGCATGATTTCTTACAGAAATCAGCTTTCAGAAGAGCATTCACTGTCAGTCTGAAGTGCATCTTACAAAAGAAACTGCCAATAACAGCAAAACTGTATTCACTTGACTTGAGCTTCACTGGTGGCTCAGACGATAAAGAATCTCCCTGCAAAGCAGGAGGCCAGGTTTGGTCCCTGGGTCAGGAAGATCCACTGTAGAAGATAATGGCCATCCACTCCAGTATGCTTGCTTGGAGAATGCCGGGGCAGAGGAGCCCGTTGGGCTATAGTCCCTGGCGTCTCAGAGTCAGACAGGACTGAGTGACTAAGCACGTGCGCATTCACTTGACAACTGCGTACTGCTGCTACTCATATTTTAGCATTTGCATTCCCTTCCTCTACTTAGACATAGCTTAGAAATAATATCAAGGGAGAACTGGAAAGTTAAAAGAATTTACTGTATGTTGAGGTCTTGTCCCTTTGCTAAGAATATTACATGCTTGCTAATATAAGAATTAAAGCAGACTTCTGATGAAGTATAAAGGACTATTCATAAAATCCGTATACATTAGTTCACTTATAAATTTTCTAGCTCTGCTCTTAGAAAAAGACATAGATTCTCTAGTCATCTTAATGTTAAGAAATACCTTAAATTCTTGCATAAATTTTAGTTCCTATTTTCCCAAACAGTAGTTTGTTTCCAGAAGTGTACCTCAATATGTAGTATATTTAATATTACACAGTGAACTCCTTATGCTATCCATGTTAATGCATAATATTCAATAATCTGTCATAAATTATGGATATATTAAGTTCTAAATGTCTATATTCTATATAATACTGGACCACCTGCAGAGGTACTTTTTTCCTTCTGAAATAAACTATTTAACTTTTTAAAAATTAACTCATATATTAAAAATAATGGCTTCAATAACCCTTAAAGCACACTGTATAACATAGTTTAAGAAAAGTCAAGAGTTGAGCTCTCAAAACTAAATGTTACTTAAATGTTACTGATATAATTCTTAGAAGTAGAAAGACTTTCCAGAAAATCCCAAAACACTATCTAAATATAAATCTGAAAAAATGGCAGATGTCTTGTAAAACAAATGGCTATCTTTTCTAGGAAACATACCTAAATTTTTTTTAGTTTGTCAAGAATAAAACTTAGTCAGTGAATTGTCCATGAATATGATGTATATCATCATTTAAAACATTTTTTCACTGAGTTATAAAACAGTTTCGTTATCACCTAGACATTTAATTAAAATAATCACCATATGCTCTATAAGAAGCTCAAAATACATTGAGAATTCTCCCACTGTCTGATAAATACATTTGAGGAGCACAGATCTAATTTTTAGATAGCTGATTCCAGCCTTTCTATATCTAAAGCTTTGCTTATATTCTACTAATCTGTCAGTTTCTTCCAGTAAATTTGCTGTAAAAATACTCCTTCACTAGAACGGTTACATAAAAACACAAGCTAAGACACAACTTTTTTTTTTTTCTTTTGAAAATGAAGCCACCCAAACACTTAGCCTTTCACATCTGCTGTAATAGTATGATGCTCCTTCTTTGAGTAAACTAAGTTTTGGTGGGTGTTTTTGTTTTTAAGATAAAGGAAATCTTTAATAACAAAACTGTGTCAACTCTTCATTCTAGAGTCTCCTCCCAGGATCTGGTTAAATAATTTCAATATTTGACATTATATTGAATAGATTTTTTTATAAGAAAAGTAATAAATAATCAATACCATATAAAGAAGAAATGAAGCATTATTTCAACACTGTAAGTTTTCATCTTTACCTTAATTATTTATCCAGTCCTGTGCAGTCTTTCCAGAATCGTGTGGCATAGCAGACCCCTGTTGCAGAGTTGACTTATGTGAAATTTTGGGGACCTAGACAATGATTTAAAGACCAGTGGGAGTGAGCTAGACAAGCCAATCACCACCAACCCCTCACCCCAACACCTCCCTCTGTCCAACTTGCGTCAGCTCTTGAAAAAAATAGAGAAGCTAAATCAGTTTACTGTTGTACACTCGGATTGAACACCAGTTACACCAATTTCTGTTTGCTTTTAGAATTTTGGCTCTTATACAACAAAGTAGTCACTTACTGAAAGCTTTACCTTGACTGATATCTTTCTGTATTAAGATTCTACAGCTTGGTTGACTGATAAATCTGAAATGTTAATTTTTCTAGAGGTTTATGAACTGAAGTCAAATTAAAGTAATACCATAATAATGGAATCAACCTACTTAAGAATTATTACAATCAGAAAGTGTAGAAAGTATTATATAGCAGAAGAGTTATTTTCTTTGGAATCATCAATTTTATTCAGAGGAAATGTTATATTAGAATGAAAGACACTCACAGCAGCACCAAGTTACTCAAGGTGACGTGAGGCTGGAAAACATAAGCCCTTTCAGATTCTGCTACCATTTCAAAGGTAATGTGCTGAGTAAGTAAAACATTATTTGGAGTTTTTAGAGAATTTCTAAACAGACATTTTCTCCCTTTCAAAAAGATCTACTTGATTTTCCATACATCAGAAGAAGAGTTAAAATGTGTTGGCAAATAATTCATTCTGTTATGAAAATGTATAAAGCAGACAACATTCTGAAAGTTAAGTGAGAAAACAGATTAAAAAATCAGTCCGGAATTAAGAGTTCTTTGCCTTTTTAATATTTATAACATCGATGAGCTCTCCAGTAACCAATCAAAAGAAACGCTAGATGCTAGATTGCAACAGTTGTGTCAATTTCCTATTTCTGAAAAAAACAAACGACTAAACATTGTTCTTTGAGAAAATCTTATGTTGATGCAAGAAATTAAACATTAAGCAAAGTGTCCAACTATCCATTTCTCTTTTCCTTTGCAAATAGGCTCATTTGGTCTATTAACTTTAACATGGTATGTTTACTTTCAGTTGCCTTTTAGTTCTGCTTCTTTATTTTCCAGTTACCTTGTAACTTTGTCCATGATCAGATGGAAATTATTATGGTCTAGGGGAAAAATGACAACAAATACACTAATTTGTTGTCAACTGAAGCTCCAATACTTTGGCCACCTGATGCAAAGAGTTGACTCATTGGGAAAGACCCTGAGATTTGGAAAGATATAAGGCAGAAGGAGAAGGGGACAACAGAGGACGAGATGGTTGGATGACATCACCGACTCAATGGACCCGAGTCTGAGCAAATTCCGGGAGATGGTGAAGGATGGAGAAACCTAATGAGCTACAGTCCATGGGGTTGCAAAGAGTCGGACATGACTGAGCAACTGACCAACAATAACACTAATTTAAATTTCAGATAAATTTAAAGAATATTTCAAGTTATTTCCATCATTTAACTATTATCTTTCCAACTTGAGATTTTCTTCTGTTTGCAAAGTTATCAGATGAGTATAAAATTAAGAAAGCAACAACCTGAGCTAACTGTTAGAAGATGAAATATTTGTGTTCTAGCAAAATTTCATGTAATAGTACAATTTCATTTCATAGTATATCTTCATGCAAAATAGGGTGGAGATAAATGAATAAAGACCTATAGTTTTACCTCTCAAATTTTAAGTCTTGGCATCCATATAATTCTTATGTTCTTCAAGCTCACGAAGTAATTATAGCAAATTAGCATGCTGGATTAAAGTGAAAAGTACACGTAAGAGTCTTCTATGAAGAGTTTTCTATTTTTTTAGAACCTACTCTAATTACAAAATTCTTATCAGAAAACTTTCCTGACATTGACTCAAAAGTCAAATATACATAGATAAAAACTAACTTGACAAAAGTTGGCTAAATTAAAACGACTTAGAAACTTTATTGTGCAATTATTTTCTCCCTAGATATCTGACATGTTTGGACATGCAAAGATTAATGAAGAAATGTATGGTTTGGTCTTGATAAAACTCAGAGTAACTTTCTTTTTACAAGGAAAATACAGACTTAAGCATTATAGTTTTATGTTCTGAATATTTCTTAAATCATATCATAATCTAATTTCATATACATTTGGCAGTAGGTCTCTACTCTTTTGATTTTTAAAACATGAAAATGCCACATAATCTGATAGGATCTAATTTGGTACAAGCATCAGTGTACAAAGAGGTAATAAACCAGAATATGTACAAACTTTTAAAATATGAATAAAATGAAAAATATGTGGAGAGTGAATAATGAAGCAAGTATGAACAGTGAAATGACAGACACTATGATCCTTTTGGTAAGGAATTCATAGAAGTGCCACCGAGAACAGAGGAGGTTGAGGTGGGAAGTTGGTGAGACTTGGTTGAAGTGGGAAGTTGGTTTGCAAGGTGTAATATAGGTCCACTTAAAGAGATACCCAGCTTTCAGATTACAATATGATTAATATTAGCAGAATGATATCATATACTCCAGGACTCTAGAAGATGAAAAGTCCCCAGGGGCTAAGATCATCCAAGATGAGTTGAGGGAGCCTACTGATCTTGAAGAGAGCCTTAAAGTCTGGGTGAGATTCCAATGGGTAGAGATGAAAGGGAGAGGCATTTTGGAGGCAAAATGTAGAAAAGCTAGAAGCATATTCTGGCAACAGTGAAAACTAGTCTGGGTGCAGCAGAGACTTTTTGGGGAAAAACAGGTTGGAATGGAATACTTTAGGCTACAGAAGGCATTAAATCTAGAGAAATCAGATTTCTGTGATCAAGATCTCTTGAAAGCTTCTGAAGAAAATCATAGAATCAGCAGGGAAGGATACAGGTGGGCTGATAGGGTAGACATGGAGAAGAGTTCAAGAAGGATGGTGAGGAGGCTGACTGATGGCTTGGCTTTGGTGATATTTCCCTGTCTGAGAATAATAACAGAAGAGAAGGCAAATGGAAGGATTTGAAGTGGGGTCAATGGCAGTTTGACTCTTTCTTGTACTACTGATTCTATTTATCACTTTCACTAGCTCACAACGCATGGTGTGAATTTTATGTGACACTTCTATCAGAAATAAGAAACGTGTAATGAAACCTTTATATTTCTTTATATTGAGAAAGAGAATATATAGTGGTAACTCATCCACTTCAGCACCCCATCAGTCTGTGGTTCTCATTTTCAAATAGTACAGAGAAGATCCTAGAATGTATATCCTAATACATTATCTAGTAAAAGTACAAACTTTCTAACTCAAACTGATTCAGATCTCACCCATGCATTAGATTAGATTTCTTTTCCTTGTCTGTATTTAAAAGCACTACTCATCTTGTTTCAAATTCCTACCTTCATCAACATCTTTGAAGGAAAAGTTCCAGCTGGATAAAGTTAAAAATTGATCAACAATATATATATATATTTCCTTTAGCCAGACTATCATGGCATTTTGCAATGACATAGGGAAAGATAACATCTTGTTTTCATGATTGTACCCAAATTTCTAATTTTAGTCATGGGACAAAATAATACTTGGAAATACAATGTGGTTATAGCCAAGTTGGAAGAATATGGGTAGAAACAGTAATGACTAAGAAACAAAATCATCTAATTTTTAATAATTTTGTATTGCCTTTGTATCTGTATTCAAGTGCTTTTCTTTGCTCCTACTTTAATTTCCCTTTAGGTCACCTACCTTTTTCCTTGCTTCTGTTTCTTTTTAACTTTTCTGTGCTACATTGTCTTTTTTTAATCTATTTTTAATTGGAAGATACTTGCTTTACAGTGTTGTGTTCATTTCTATCTTGCGACAATGTGAATCAGCTGTAAGCATACATATATCCCTCCCTCTTAAACCTCCCTTCCACCCCCTCTATCCCACACCTCCAGGCTGTCCCAGAGCCCAGGGTTGAGCTCTCTGGATTGAGCAAGTTTCCACTATTACTTTACATACGGTAATATATGTTTCAAAGTTATCCTCTCAGTTGCTATACTGTCTTTACAAGGCCTTATTCTTCAATAGGTTACCTTTTACAATGTCTAGGTTTTAGATTTGTGAACCCAAAATTGAATACAGTTGATCAGTTGCCAAGATTATAGATCTGTCCTCATCCTACAATATTAAGTGCTTCCAAATACAGACAATATATGAATTAATCCAACTGTTTTTTACAGTATTGTAGGTAACCATCTACAATGACCAAGCCATTCCTAAACATGGAAGACACTGTCATAACTGCAATTAGAAACAAGACTTTGATTACTTCTTTTTAACTTAGGATTATTCTCTGGCTTTTGGGTTTCTCGCTTTCAGGGACAACGAGCATTTGTGATCTTTACTGACCTCTCTCTTTGGCCCTCCAAATTCTTCATCTCATCTGTCTTAGTATGAATACATTTTTTAAAAAAGAAGAAAAACCACATAGAAGTGTTGCAGGATTCTTCCTAAATCACTCAAATCACAGAATTCTTGTTATCCTGGAGGTGATCTGAGCATGTAGGTCCTTTGATTCATCTGTAGAGAGAGGGAAGCATAGATGTGCTATAGGTCTCTCTCTTCATAGTTATGAAATTATTAATCTCACCTTACAGAAGAAAATAAGGACTACAAGAAGAAAAAATGTTAATATGACCCTCAAAAGCCTCATACCAAATTAACTGTAAACATAGAAATACAAATGAATAATTTTCTAATTCTTCTTCGGCAGAAGATTCAAAAATACTCTTTAAATTTTTTAAAAAATCCAAAAGCGGATTTCTGAACTGTCATACATTTTTCAATGTTCCTGTCTCACAAAATAATACCTCAACACACATATAATACAAGTGACTTTATGAAGAGCCTTATTTGATGATACCTTCTAAAAGTCTAAATTTAGGACTCTCTCAAATATGAGTTCTCAAAAGGTTGCCCAGCCTGGCCCCAAGGAGAGGCTCTGCTTTTCTGTTCAGAAAAAAAATTAAAAATAAAAAATTCCCTGACCAAGAGAAGGGCAATGACCCACATGTGCTGAGGAAATTGCTTGATGGATGGCGTCCCCCTGTCTTGAATCTAGCCTAAACCACCTTTACAGTTATACAATGGAGCATTCTGGAAATGTTTGAATAGTCACCGTGTTGCAAAATTAGCAAACAAGGTTGGGGCAGGTTGACAAATTTACTGACTTGGCCACAGACCTAAATAGAAAATTCCTTTACCCTCAGCTGATGAAAAAAAAAAGACTAGTTAGAAGACAGCTCATGCTGTTCATGTTTTGTTTTCTGCGTTTTGCCTTTCAAGCAACTAAGATCCTTCTGGTCCATTTCATTTCTTGATCCCACATTGAAACGATGCAGAGAAAAGGGTATCTCAAGTTCATTCTAGGCTTCTGCCTGAGAGGCTACACCAAGGTGAAGAAAGATAACAAGATCTGTGGGGCTTGTGAATAATTATAACTTAAATAATGTACTGAAATTCTAAAAGTTAATTGTTGTTGTTTAGTTACAAAGCTGTGAACATGAACTGCAGCATGCCAGGTTTCCCTGTCCATCACCATTTTTTCCTAGAGTTTGTCCAAGTTCATGTCCACTGAGTCAGTGATGCCATCCAACCATCTCATCCTCTGTTGCCCCCTTCTCCTCTTGCCCTCAATCTTTCCTTGCATCAGGGTCTTTTCCAATGAGTTGGTTCTTCACATCAGGTGGCCAAAGTATTGGAGCTTCAGCTTCAGCACCAGTCCTTCCTTGCTTTATATGATTCCTATCATGTAAAATGCCTGCTTGAGAAAACCGCACTCCTAGGAGATAGTGATTAAATTATAACAGCACTTCCTAAATAAATCACCTTGATAATTTATGTTTTTCACACAGAATACAGTGTTAACATTGTGCTAAGTTCAGTTGACTGCCTTTCTAACAAAGAGTAATTAATGTTTTAAAAACTACATGCTATTCGGGCACGGCACATTAATTTTCGTTGCTCTCTCCCTTCCCTTTCCTTTCAAAGCAAATTCCCTTCCAAAACAATTTCTGTGCATTTGGATTTTGTAATTTCATCAGTGATTGGACTTTGTAATCCTGGCGTCATCTTGCCTGGATTGGACAACCAACAGTTTCTTAAGCTGGGACCCAATAGGCTGCCAGGCTAGACTGGGAGGAGATAGACAGCAAAGGAGACCAAAAAATCACCCAGCAGATTTTTAAAGGGAAGGGGCTCTCCAAAAAGGGGATGACACAAATCCATCCTGTATGAGAATCAGCATCCCTAATAACGAAAGATATGCTCAAGCTGGCCTCTCCAGAATTTTGAAACCAGGCAAGCAAGTCTACGCTAAGGTGTTCTTCAAAGGAATTTGAGCTGAGTGAGACTTATACTGGTGATGTTGACATTTCTTAATGGACTTTTCTGGGAATGCAGATGATTTCCTGAGTCAGATCTCAGTAAGCGAGGGGGCAGCTCTCTCTCTCTGCTGAGCTGTAAGCAACCCCCAGGGCCAGGTCATGGTGAGGTCAGCGCTCTTGGCAGCATGTTGACAGATGTACTGTCCTCTACTACAAGAGTTAGCAGGAGCCAGCATGGCAAGATTCACTGAACTACTTGTACTTTATGGGTTTTATGAGTTAGGAATTATACTTCCTGGAGGGCTGGGTAACACCAGACTTTCTTTAAATATAGGAAAGCTGACTCAGAAAAAGTAAATGTCTTGACCTCATTCAGCAGGACAGCAGTCAAGAGGGACATCTGGGTAGATGGTATACTTAGGAGGTTTAGGGATAAATTCAAGTATGTCTAGACAGCCAAGTTAGATTAGTTGTAAATAATTTCTTTTGTTTGTTTACCTTAATATTAGGCTATGCCTATTCATAGTAGGTATTGCATAAATGTTGAATGAGTGAAAGTCTTTATTAAAAGTGTTGTCTCAATGTGTGCATCCAAAACAATTCTTTAGAACTTATTTAAGGGGTGCAACAAGAAACATTATAATTATTCTAATTGAGCATCATGCCACATATTAAAGTGGAGTAGTTCCTTCTCCAGAAAGGAACTCCAGAAAGTGAGGAGGAGCTAAAAAGCCTCTTGATGAAAGTGAAGGTGGAGAGCGAAAAAGCTGGCTTAAAGCTCAACATTCAGAAAACGAAGATCATGGCATCCGGTCCCATCACTTCATGGGAAATAGATGGGGAAACAGAGGAAACAATGTCAGACTTCATTTTGGGGGTCTCCAAAATCACTGCAGATGGTGACTGCAGCCATGAAATTAAAAGACGCTTACTCCTTGGAAGAAAAGTTATGACCAACCTGGATAGTATATTCAAAAGCAGAGACATTACTTTGCTGACTAAGGTCTGCCTAGTCCTGTCTCTTATACACATCTAGCCAGAAAATCCCAAAACACTATCTAAATATAAATCTGAAAAAATGGCAGATGTCTTGTAAAACAAATGGTTATCTTTTCTAGGAAACATACCTAAATTTTTTTTAGTTTGTCAAGAATAAAACTTAGTCAGTGAATTGTCCATGAATATGATGTATATCATCATTTAAAACATTTTTTCACTGAGTTATAAAACAGTTTCGTTATCACCTAGACATTTAATTAAAATAATCACCATATGCTCTATAAGAAGCTCAAAATACATTGAGAATTCTCCCACTGTCTGATAAATACATTTGAGGAGTACAGATCTAATTTTTAGATAGCTGATTCCAGCCTTTCTATATCTAAAGCTTTGCTTATATTCTACTAATCTGTCAGTTTCTTCCAGTAAATTTGCTGTAAAAATACTCCTTCACTAGAAGGTTATATAAAAACACAAGCTAAGACACAACTTTTTTTTTTTTTCTTTTGAAAATGAAGCCACCCAAACACTTAGCCTTTCACATCTGCTGTAATAGTATGATGCTCCTTCTTTGAGTAAACTAAGTTTTGGTGGGTGTTTTTGTTTTTAAGATAAAGGAAATCTTTAATAACAAAACTGTGTCAACTCTTCATTCTAGAGTCTCCTCCCAGGATCTGGTTAAATAATTTCAATATTTGACATTATATTGAATAGATTTTTTTATAAGAAAAGTAATAAATAATCAATACCATATAAAGAAGAAATGAAGCATTATTTCAACACTGTAAGTTTTCATCTTTACCTTAATTATTTATCCAGTCCTGTGCAGTCTTTCCAGAATCGTGTGGCATAGCAGACCCCTGTTGCAGAGTTGACTTATGTGAAATTTTGGGGACCTAGACAATGATTTAAAGACCAGTGGGAGTGAGCTAGACAAGCCAATCACCACCAACCCCTCACCCCAACACCTCCCTCTGTCCAACTTGCGTCAGCTCTTGAAAAAAATAGAGAAGCTAAATCAGTTTACTGTTGTACACTCGGATTGAACACCAGTTACACCAATTTCTGTTTGCTTTTAGAATTTTGGCTCTTATACAACAAAGTAGTCACTTACTGAAAGCTTTACCTTGACTGATATCTTTCTGTATTAAGATTCTACAGCTTGGTTGACTGATAAATCTGAAATGTTAATTTTTCTAGAGGTTTATGAACTGAAGTCAAATTAAAGTAATACCATAATAATGGAATCAACCTACTTAAGAATTATTACAATCAGAAAGTGTAGAAAGTATTATATAGCAGAAGAGTTATTTTCTTTGGAATCATCAATTTTATTCAGAGGAAATGTTATATTAGAATGAAAGACACTCACAGCAGCACCAAGTTACTCAAGGTGACGTGAGGCTGGAAAACATAAGCCCTTTCAGATTCTGCTACCATTTCAAAGGTAATGTGCTGAGTAAGTAAAACATTATTTGGAGTTTTTAGAGAATTTCTAAACAGACATTTTCTCCCTTTCAAAAAGATCTACTTGATTTTCCATACATCAGAAGAAGAGTTAAAATGTGTTGGCAAATAATTCATTCTGTTATGAAAATGTATAAAGCAGACAACATTCTGAAAGTTAAGTGAGAAAACAGATTAAAAAATCAGTCCGGAATTAAGAGTTCTTTGCCTTTTTAATATAAAATGTCTATAATCTTTCTTTTCTCATCTATATTTTCACATAAACTAAAGAGTATGGATTACTTTTACTAAGAGAAAAACAATAAATACTATTAAAGTACTAGGTTTTGTAAAAATTGTTAATCAATCCCAGACATTAGCCACAAACTAAATCTCTATTTTTAGTGAGAATATTTTGGATGCTTGACCAGAAACAATCAACTCTCTTAAAAAAAAAAAAAAAAACACCAGTTCTGAATGGGCATTTGAGTTATTTAAGGTATAGATAAAATTATCCATGTCCAGTTTATTCTGGAGGGATGGATTGTTTTTCTTCTCAATCAGCAAGAGGTACTGTAATAACTCTCAAAGTATTATTGAGAAAAATAGAGATATTTAAATATATTTGGAGCCTCAATGTTTTCTCATTGAGAACTGACTATCTCAGAATCTGAGATAGTCAGTTTCTGTTACAGCCCAGTAAGCAGTCATCTTCACTTATTTTTTTAATAAGTATTCCTGAACACCTTTGTGCCAGGCTTTAAGGTAGGGGCTAAGGCAAGATAGACAGAAATAGAAGACCTAGTCTCTGTTCTCAAGAGGCCCTGGTCTCTCCAGGGAATCTGCTGCGGAGGTCAGGATGCTAGAATGAGATATGTGAAACGCCCAGGGGAATGGGGAGCGGGGGTCTGAGAAGTGCAGCGCCCCACTCAGCTTGAAAAGGACAGAGAAGACTTATCAGAGAGGTGAAGCTGGGCTTAGACTGAAAGAATAAACAGGAGCTGGCTAGGATCAGTGGCGTGGGGAGCAGACCACGGGTAGAGAGACAGCACAAGAAAAAGCAAGAAGGCAAGAAGCAGCTCCCAGCTGTCTGATGTTCCCGGAATGTTAAAAAAAAAAAACAAAAAACTTGACTGGCAAAGTCACTGGTGGGATCATAGAGGGTTAGGACTCCTTGTTTTTTCTCTATTCTGTTCAGTTCAGATGAGTTCATTTAAAAAGACAGGCCCAGCAATGCCACATAGAGCTCACAATTTCAGATATGTGAAGAAAATGTGCTTTGTCAGGAATGGTGATAGTTTAAGGCCTGTCTCTTATACACATCTAGATGTGTATAAGAGACAGGAGAATATATAGTGGTAACTCATCCACTTCAGCACCCCATCAATCTGTGGTTCTCATTTTCAAATAGTACAGAGAAGATCCTAGAATGTATATCCTAATACATTATCTAGTAAAAGTACAAACTTTCTAACTCAAACTGATTCAGATCTCACCCATGCATTAGGTTAGATTTCTTTTCCTTGTCTGTATTTAAAAGCACTACTCATCTTGTTTCAAATTCCTACCTTCATCAACATCTTTGAAAGAAAAGTTCCAGCTGGATAAAGTTAAAAATTGATCAACAATATATATATATATTTCCTTTAGCCAGACTATCATGGCATTTTGCAATGACAAAGTCACCAAGTTGTATCTGACTCTTCACAACCCCATGGACTGCAGCATGCCAGGCTTCTCTGTCCCTCACCATCTCCTGGAGTTTGTCCAAGTTCATGTCCATTGAATCAGTGATGCTATCCAACCATCTCATTCTCTGTTGTCCCCTTCTCCTCCTGCCTTCAATCTTTCCCAGCTACAGGGTCTTTTCAAATGAGTCAGTTCTTCTCATCAGGTGGCCAAATAACTAGAGATTCTGCTTCAGCATCAGTCCTTCCAATGAATATTCAAGGTTGATTTCCTTTAAGATTGACTGGTTTGACCTCCTTGCAGTTCAAGAGACTCTCAAGGGTCTTCTCCAACACCACAATACAAAAGTATCGATTCTTCAGTGCTCTGCCTTCTTTATGGCCCACCTCTCACATAACTATTGTAATTATAAGACTTACAGGAATTGAATGTTTGACTATAGAAATCTTGACCCTTTCTTTAGTTATTCTTAGATATTTGAAGATTATATTTTAAGTTGTATCTAAGTTTCAACCTATTTAAACTTCTCTCTTTTTTCATTTTTCAAAGTTTTTATTAATTTAATTGTAAAAAATGTATGTCACTCATGGTAAAGATGGTATATTTTCTAAGGCTATCAGAGAGAATTTTGTATCAAAGATGGCCAGAAAGCAGACATAAACTTTTTAATATGGATAAAATTGCGGCAAATTGTATTAGTCAAAAAAAATTCCTACCATCTTTTAAATATTAAAACAGCAGGAAAGTATTATTAATGTGTTTTTGTATTGTCCTGGTAAACTTTCCTTAATTATTTTAAAAATACATCTAAGTGAGGATTGATAACCAAATAAATTATATATGAGTAATATACTTAGTAATATTAATGTCCTAACTTTCAAGTGTCTACAGTCTCTAATTCTTTTTTTATAGTATCTAGTATAGTGTAATAAATAACAATTGGAAGACTGATACTTGCTTTTTAATGATGGGTGATCTGATTTTTACATGCACATAAATAATCATGGTAAGGCAAATAATTTTGCTTGTGGCCTTTTTTCAGTTTTAAAAGACTGATAACATTTCCTTTGAAACTTATGACTTTTAACAGCTTTTTCAGAGGAAGCCTCAGAGGAGTTCACATTTTCTGTCTTGAAACTGTCTCTATTCATCCTTTCTAATCTTTGACACTCAAAGGATTTGAATGGCTAAACAAGATCTCTCTCTTTTGTTATGCTAACACTTTCCATTGCACTTGATTCTAAAGATTTGGGGTCCTGGTCTAACGCCATCATTTACTAGCTGTGGAACTATCAACTCAGTAAACTCTGTGGGCTTCGTTTTCTCATTTAGAAAGAGTATATAATTTCTGAGGTGTCAACAAGACCACTGAAAGAAGTAAATGAAATTCACCCATTCATCTATTGAGGATCTACTGTGTGATGGAAAAACACTTATAAACATGACTATAGTTCATACTGGCAAAACAGTTATTTCTTTCTTCCCATAGAGTCCCTTTTGCCACCGTTTGAACCACAAAACTTAGAAATGTAAATAGATGGTAACTATATTTATATAACTGTCAAAGAAATAGTAAAGTGGTTTTCCACCAGAGACTCTTTGGATGTAAAATTCTGATCATTGACATAAACTTCCTATCCTAAATATTTAGATTTAAATAACTCATCAGAATTTTAGCAAGCTAAAAGGTGAATAACAGAATGAATTGTCTTTAATCTTTTTTTTTTTCCTTTCCTTTTCCTGTTTTCTATCAGTCAATTAGCAATCACTCAGTTAGGGTGTAAACACTGAACACCTCCTATAGCCGTGCCCATAAGTGTTTCCCTGTCTTTAGTCTCTCCTTCTACTTCTGAACATGGCTGTTTTTTCTGACAAACCCCAAGTCACAAGAATGACTGGAGAGCTTTACAGTTGGGTTGAGATATACAAGAGTTCTGTGGCTATCTATATACATCTTTTAAATTGTATATATATACATATCTTTTTAATTATATATTCTACATTACATATATGAGAGATCTGTATCTGTGTTTACATTTATATCACAGTGCATTTTTCCCCTTTTTAAACAAACTTAGCTTTTGTGCTTTGGTTCATATGCAAGTGCATTGTTGTTTTCTCACTGTAATTCGCAATTCTTCTACCAAACATGGAGTTGCCCTATGAAATGGAGAGCACACTGACTCTGGAGTCCAAATTCAAGGATTCAGATCTAAACCTTATCCTGCTGCCTACTAGTTAAAGAACTTTACAAAGCAGAGTTAATCCCTCCCTCCTCTGTGCTGTCTCTGCTTTCTAAAAGCGTTGCTACCATGCCAACATGCTCTCTTAATATATTTGTCTACAGTAGCTTCTAGATTTTGAAGTCCTTAGGAGCAGACACTGCGTCTCATTTAGTGTAGGTGAATCTAGTACAGGCTCTGGACTTTGCCTAGACTTAAATCTGCCTCTTGTCACTTCATAATCGTCTGACTTTGGGCAAATTGTTTTTTTATCTCCATGTCTCAGTTTCCTCTTTTGTAAAAAGGAGATAATAATGCCTCCCTCCCGCTGCTGTTGTGGAGATTAACTAAGTCCCTATTTGTAGAACATTTAGAAGGGTTTCTGACACATAATAAATATTATGTATTTGTTATATGTGTATGCTTAAGGAATTGTCTCTAACTTCGAAAGCTAATATGGTACTTATTTTCTTTGTTGAAAAGTAGATAAAGGAATTTAAATATTCTAGAACTCAGTCTTTAAAATTGTGCCTAATAAGAACCATTATGACTGTAAAGATGAAATAAGATAATGGATATTTAAGCATTATAGAGATAAAAAGTATTTTCGTGGCTGTTTGATTATAAGAGCAATGTGACATTAGCAAAATCATTCATAGAATTAAATTGGTTTCAACACCTTTTGGTTTGGAAGTGTATTGTCACTGTTCATTGGAGTATTATTTCATCTATTAAACTATTGATTAGTGCTGTTGAAAAGCTAGAAAACGGCAGGTTTTGACCCTGACCCGTGGAATCTCAGAAAGCAACCTCATAATAAGATACCGTTTGCAATACATGTCTTTGTTTAACATTAACCAACCTGTGAAGCTGAACAGTACACGGTACATATTTACCTCTGAATGTGTCCTCAAGAGACAGTGTTTAAACATGCAAATGTGCTGGTAGATCTAGGGAGATTTGATTTGGCTTGCTTTGGATTTTTTTTTTCCTATAAGATTGACAAAACACGAAGACCCCCAAATGTACCAAGACACATGCTTCAGATGCCACAATAAATGATCGACCTTTTGCTTACACTATGGGGTTTGAGATTGCTGGCCTTCTTGTACTAATTCTCAAATTGTCCACCCATATAGGTTTGTCTAATCAGAACCAGTTGATTCAAAGGTAAGACCTTTTTAATCATTATGAATCAGTGTCTGGATAAGCTGGCAACAGGAATGGATGCCTGGCTCTCTTTGAGGCAACTTCTTGATCAAAGAAGGACCCAACAACTTCCATTCCTTATCTCTTAAATGCAGGGAGGTCTTAGAAGCATGCACATATGCTACTTCTCACTAATTTCCAGTTAACTTGTATAAGACTGCTTAGAATTTGAGTTGAAGTTTAAATGACTAGCACATCAAATTTTTCTATTTTTTATTACCTCAGGTCAATTTATTCTCAGAAATTTAGAGATAAGGAAACATATATGCAGGTGTTTTCAAACAGAAAGCTTTATAGGAACAAAAAACAACATTAAAAATCTTTAGTATTCTTATCAAACATTCTTATGCTTTTTGGGAAACAGGCCATTTTTTCCTAGGTGGTACAGGTAGAAATGGGAATAAACACAATGCTGGTAAAAGTTGGTGTTATCCATCCTGATATTTTACTTTCTTTCCATCTTTTCCTCTTTCAAGCAGTTGGTCTTCCAGTTGCTGACATAATGAACTGTTTTCACACGAGTGTCCTCGTACTGATATCAAGCCCTGTCTTTCCCCTATACAGAATACTGTTGAAGTATATTTATTATATCAATAATGTCTCGAGGCTTAATACTTATCTAGACTACTAAGACTCATGGTCTCAACAATGCTGTTTAATTTTCAGAAGATAAATTTAGTTGTTTTTTAAATCTGCCCATTTGGTGGTAGGATAACAATAACTAGTCTGTTGTATTGCTCATTGTCCAATGTGTCACCATGTAGACTGGTTTTCCTGGGGCAATTGTTAAGTAAACAAGATTTTTATCACTCCCATGCCCGATTATGAAAAGCATCAACAGGAGCAAGAACTACAATATGAAATAGAAAAAAAAATGAGATTGCAGTGAGTTGTTGAAAATATCCCCCAAAGACTTTTCTCAGTGTTTTTGGTCATGTTTTTGTCATAGGAAATACAGCTTACATATTTCTTTTATATCTGGTATAGATAGTATTTGCCACACTAATATAAGGTTTTAGAAGTATGTGGCAAAGAGATGAAACACATGTTTAGATGTCTTCTCACTCCAGCTAGAATGAAAAATGTGAGACTCTGTTTATTTTTTTTTTCTAAGATTTTAGCAAATAAAAGTGTTCAGTTTTCATATGCATTGTCACCAAGTTTAGACCTACCCATGAGAAATGTCCAGGTGTACGTACAGGTCATTTTCAAAGTGTAGAAACAGGTGCGGTCATATGGCCTCCTGAGTTTCCACCACAAATGCTTAAGAAACTATTTTCTTTCAAAGCAGATTTGGTGGGGGGTGGGGTGGAATAACTTTTCAGAGATTCTACTTATAAAAGGTTAAAAAGCACCTATCTCGATCTCTATGTATAGCTCTATGGATCAAACGGAAATGGTCTTTGTTTTGTATCTTGAATAGACTGGTAAATTAAGACATTTTATTTTCTATTATATTGCTTTTTCCTTCTTTTTTGTTCTTATTTTTGCATGGAACATAGTAACTTTGGGTGTTCATCTGGAGGACTGATGTCGAAGCTGAAACTCCAATACTTTGGTCACCTGATACGAAGAGCTGACTCATTTGAAAAGATCCTGATGCTGGGAAAGATTGAGGGCAGGAGGAGAAGGGGACCACAGAGGATGAGATGGTTGGATGGCATCACCGACTTGATGGACATGGGTTTGGGTGGACTCTGGGGGTTGGTGATGGACAGGGAGGCCTGGTGTGCTGTGGTTCACGTGGTTCACAAGGAGTCGGACACAACTGAGCGACTGAACTGAACACAGGAACTTATTAAAGAAGGCATATGCATTTGTTATTTACTTTTCCACAAGTGGGAAAATACATTTGCAGAATTTAGAGCAGAGCTTGGGATGTAGTAGTATAGATACAGATGTGTACTGTGCTGTGCTAAGTCACTTCAGTCATGTTGACTTTTTGCGACCCTGTGGACCATAGCCTGCCAGGCTCCTCTGCCCATCGGATTTCCCAGGCAAGAATGCTGGACTGGGTTGCCGTGCCTTCCTCCAGGGGACCTTCCCAACTCAGAGACTGAACCCTCAGCCTCTTGTATGTCCTGCATTTGGAGGCAGATTCTTTACCACTAGTGCCACCTGTATAGAAGTAAACAAATATTAGTTGTTGCTGTTGGTTGTATATTTTTAAGTACATGAACCATATGAAGTAGCCTAGGAATTTAATGTTTTTATGAGAACCCTCTTAAACAGTAGACTATTTTTGACTCAGAAAAGCAATGATCATGTACTAAGTGAAGTCACTCAGTCATGTCCGACTCTTTGCGACCCCACAGATTGTAGCCCACCAGGCTCCTCCATAAACATTTCGTTCTGTATTCTTGGCTGAAAACCAGGTGGCAAATTTAATTCCTCAGCCTACTAGCAAACATTCCGGGAATAGCCTCCAAACTTTTGTTATTTGCAATATTCACAGATCCCCAGGAGAAATAACTTCCTTTCATGGGCTTCTTTGACAGAATAGCGTTGAAACATGTATATTACCATATGTGAAACAGATCACCAGTCCAGGTTCAACGCATGAGACAGGGCGCTCAGAGTCGGTGCACTGGGATGCCTCTGAGGGATGGGATGGGGACAGAGGTGGGAGGGGGTGCAGGATGGGGGACGCATGTACACTCATGGCTGATTCATGTCGCTGTATGGCAAAAACCACCACAATATTGTAAAGTAATTAGCCTCCAATTAAATTAATTAATTCAAAGTGAAAGTCAGCCTTTTAAGCATTGGCATTCATTGCCTTGTGTTAACTTGTCTTGGGAGTTAACATTTCAAGCATAGGAAACCCTGAAAACATATATATTCTTAACAGAAATACTGACATGCTCTTGATGCTTCCAGCTACCTCTGCCTGCTGTGATGTCTGTATACTCTGGTCTGGTATTTATTAAAATATACAAATTNATTAAAAGTAAAAGTCAGCCTTTTAAGCATTAGCATTCATTGCCTTGTGTTAACTTGTCTTGGAGTTAACATTTCAAGCATAGGAAACCCTGAAAACATATATATTCTTAACAGAAATACTGACATATTCTTGATGCTTCCAGCTACCTCTGCCTGCTGTGATGTCTGTATACTCTGGTCTGGTATTTATTAAAATATACAAATTTGCCATAGCAACCATTGCAACACAAAGCCTATATGTGTTTCTAAGATAAGGAGAACCTTTTTTTTTTTTTAAAGAAACATACAAAAATATACTAGTTGTCCAAGTACAGATTAGATATCCTGCAAAATGGAAATGTGTATAGTAATAACATTTTTATATGGAACCATAAGAATATTTTTAAATACTTAGACTGTTTCTAAGTACCTATTATTGCTACCACTATTATTTTTTTAAAAAGAAATCTGAAAGTTGTGGTGTATTTGGATATATATAACAGTGAATCTGGCAAAGAAGACAGACACAGCAGTGTAAGAATTTGAGTTAATGGCTATCATCTTACAAAAAATACATGATTTGTAAATATAATGCCTTATTTTTATTTTCCATGACATTTGACATTTTGTTTTCAAGTTTATTTGTTAAAAATGAACATTGTAGAACCTGAAAAAACTCACTCTATATCTTAAAGAACAAGTGAAAAAACATTCCTTCTCTTTTTATGCTGAAAAGTGATTTGTGCTTTATTGTCAGGTGAGCGGGTGACTGGGCCTTTCTTTGGCCTCAATATTTGGTATATTTGTTGGCTTAAATCCCATGAAATTTGAAGCCCAATACATTTTACTATTTCCATGCTTTCCCTATTCAAAAGTGGGTTGCCTCCATCTATTTTTCTCACTTAATTTTGGTAGAAAATAAGGGAATTTTTAAAAATGTATTCATATAGGTTATTGAATCATTTTTCTAATTTTTTTATAAAACAATAAATCTAGAAACTGAGGACATATACCTATATTAGTTTTATTGAAAGAATTACAAAGAGACACAAGTTAGTTTTTTATTTCAATTCTGATCAAAATTCTTAAAAATTAAGTAGGTAGAAAGCAATAGCTCAGAAGGATTGAGGAATCTGGGTATAGAATAACCTCTCACCAGAGGGTGACTGGGCCTTTCTTTGGCCTCAATATTTGGTATATTTGTTGGCTTAAATCCCATGAAATTTGAAGCCCAATACATTTTACTATTTCCATGCTTTCCCTATTCAAAAGTGGGTTGCCTCCATCTATTTTTCTCACTTAATTTTGGTAGAAAATAAGGGAATTTTTAAAAATGTATTCATATAGGTTATTGAATCATTTTTCTAATTTTTTTTATAAAACAATAAATCTAGAAACTGAGGACATATACCTATATTAGTTTTATTGAAAGAATTACAAAGAGACACAAGTTAGTTTTTTATTTCAATTCTGATCAAAATTCTTAAAAATTAAGTAGATAGAAAGCAATAGCTCAGAAGGATTGAGGAATCTGGGTATAGAATAACCTCTCACCAGCTGAGAGCATTAAACGTCTGAAAAATCCATGAGAGGAGAATTCCAGGTTGTGTAATTCAATATCTTAAGGGAAGATATGCTTTACAGGGTTAGGGCCATTCCAGGCAAGAGTACTGGGGTGGGGTGCCATTGCCTTCCCCGGGCTAGTGTAAGCATAGGTGTTAATTCTCTTACCTTTTCAACAAAGAGAACAAAGGGAAATCAAACTAAACATTGATAGGTTTTGGGGAAGTTTTGCTTTTGACCTTCACCTTGGAAAACAAAACCTGAATTCTCATCTGGCATAATAGCAGGGAAAGCTTTTAAGTATGACTGTCCTAATCCATCTGAGCATCTTCTCTTAAGGGATAATCAAAGAGTTTGGGTCATTCCTCTTCGGGGAGTCTTTTGTCAACTATTGGTAGACTATAGGGGCATGTTGATGGGTTCCGCCACACTAGAATGTTAAAGGAAGCAGCTTAGTCAAATTGCAAAACCAATGAATCACTTCTGCACGAGTCACANGGTTTGGGTCATTCCTCTTCGGGGAGTCTTTTGTCAACTATTGGTAGACTATAGGGGCATGTTGATGGGTTCCGCCACACTAGAGTGTTAAAGGAAGCAGCTTAGTCAAATCGCAAAACCAATGAATCACTTCTGCATGAGTCACATTTTCAATCGCTCCAACCCCATTTCTCCATTTTATTTAAATATTATTTAATATTGATTTTTTCACTTAAAAACTAACTTGTTTTTAGACAAACCAAAGTGCATTATTCCTTAGACATGATGTTTTTAAATTGGAGGATAACTGCTTTACAATGCTGTGCTGTTTTCTTCTGTGCAACAATGTGAATCAGTCATAAGTATATTTATGTGAATCAGCCATAAGTATATCTATATATCCCCATTTTTGAACCTATGGCCCCATCCCACCCCTGTAGGTCTAGATGATTTTTTCAGTGTCTTTGGCAATAAAGTTTACCAAAATGGAATGTTTCATTACATAACTTAGCTTATATAATGTATTTCATTTTTATTCCTTATTAGGGAATATTTCAAAGTTATACAAATGTTGGTGGAATAATATGTGGAAACCTTACATATGCACTATCAGCTTCAACAATTATCAGCCATAGTTAATCTCATCACTTGTAAACAACCACTCCATTATTTTAAGGCAAATCCCAAATATGTTAACTTCCAAGTAAATATATCTTTATATATCAGTAATAGAAAAGTACGCTTCTAAAAATGTAGTCACATAGCAGCGCTTTTAAAATCAAAACAACCCCTACTATTTACTGGTGATATCTTGCAATCTTAGAGAAAGTTGAGTAAGCACCTGGGTTAGTAGATCAATACACATTTTGAAACCATACTGAAAGGGCACTCCAGGTTGGCCAGATTCTATCTGGAAGAAATGTTCAGTAAATTACAGATACTATTAGGAAGGATATTTGTGCAACACTGCACAAAATGTCAGAGAAGGTGATGGCACCCAACTCCAGTACTCTTGCCTGGAAAATCCCATGGACGGAGGAGCCTGGAAGGCTGCAATCCATGGGGTTGCTGAGGGTTGGAGACGAATGAGCGACTTCACTTTCACTTTTCACTTTCACACATTGGAGAAGGAAATGGCAACCCACTCCAGTGTTCTTGCCTGGAGAATCCCAGGGACGGGGGAGCCTGGTGGGCTGCCATCTATGGGGTCGCACAGAGTCGGACACGACTGAAGTAACTTAGCAGCAGCAGCAGCACAAAATGTAGGCGGCAAGACAGGACCCTCAAGGAAACAGGCAAAGAAATGACAACAAAGTGCAATTTTTCTTTAAAACAGAAGCAATTTACAAGAGTTAAATTGAAGAAGGCAGAAGATTAGAGTTTTAGGGTGACATTTTTAAGGAAGTAACTTAGCAGCAGCAGCAGCACAAAATGTAGGCGGCAAGACAGGACCCTCAAGGAAACAGGCAAAGAAATGACAACAAAGTGCAATTTTTCTTTAAAACAGAAGCAATTTACAAGAGTTAAATTGAAGAAGGCAGAAGATTAGAGTTTTAGGGTGACATTTTTAAGGTTGTATAAATTAAAAAAATTCAGAATATTGAAAATTCTATCAGACATATGATTGGGGTTTATCATCAAATAAATTATATGAGGTTAAAAAGAGAGAGAGAGATAAAGTGTGGTTGAACCTCTGGGTTAAAACAGACTTAGGAGAAATATCAACCAATGAGTGTGTTCACCTGTTTCATTCTGATTCAAACACAGTAAGGGTAAAACAAAAAAGAGAATCAGATATTTGAACACTGCCTGAATATTAGATAATATTAAGGAAACATTGGTTTACTTAAGGTGTGATGACATTTTAGCTATTTTTGAAGACTTCTTATCTTTTTGAGATACATCCTGAATCACGTATGGACCAAGTGGTATGATGACTGGATCTGCTTAGAAATAATCTGATAATGATTATGGTAGGGGTAGCAGGGAGCAAAGGCTTGGGTACAGGTGAAATGCAACAGACAAGTATTAACAATTGTTGACGTTAGATGAAGACAGAGTTACAGAATATCATTCTCTACTTTGAAATATGTTAGAGATTTCCATATTAAACATGGTTAAGTTTCCTAGTTCAGAACTACTACATGTATTTTCCTTGATATTTCTCCCAGAAGTTTAAAAGCAGAAGGAAGACACTATAAAGTTCTTCTACCAATCAGAAATTTCTATTAATTGGCACCTTTGAATTTGGCCATTACAGATGAAGTTCACGATGGTGAGACCAGGGCACTCTGAAACATTGAAAGATTAAATTACATTTGATAAGACTGTGATTTTAAAATGAATCTTGCTATGTTCTAATTCTTTGAAAATCAGCAATCAATAGCAGGTACAATTTCCCCTTCATCAGAACACTGTATTCCTCAGTCATTTAACAGAGCTTTTCCATATTCTTAGTTAGACAAAGGAGACTTTTGAGCAAATGCTCTTCCTCTGTGACTGTGAAATTTATACAGATCCATGTGCATACGTGTATTTCACCTAATATTGAGAACTCCTTTAGAAGGGGTTGTTATTCTAAAACAACTCTAGAATTGTTCCAATAGAGTTCCAACCACTTAATAAAAGAGTAATTATTTAAGGTGTGGCCCCAAATAGGAAAAAGTCAGAATTTGTATGGGACCCTTTATTCCAGACTCAGTATATTTTGCTGTTTATTTTAAGTATGGCTGTTCTGTTTGTAATTGAATGCTATGGTCTAAACACATCCTTTTTAGGTCTGTAATTCAAAACACAAAAGGAGTTTGTTTAGACATAAGTGTAACCAGAAAAAGAGCTAATAGTTATGCCCTTGATTTGATCGAAGCCATGCTTCAGTAAAATATCAACCAATTTGTAGGGAATCATTAAAACTCTAATAATTTGGTATTATGTAGCTCGAACAACCAGTTAATTCATGGAAATTTTCACTTGTCTGAGGCTACAGGTTGTGTTTGTGAATAGCTTCAAGGATAGATGATTCATCATGAGACTATTTTAATTACTCTTTGTAGCTAATATCTAGGATTTGTTCCCTTCTTTATAAAAATTCACCCATCACTCGATTATCTCTTACTAAAACTAAAATCTGTGCCAAGCCACACATATTTCCATAGATTTAAGAAGGGAAGAATCATTCTGTTTCCATTTGTGTGTATCCAGTCTCAGTGGGTGAGCAGCTGGAGACTCTCTCTTCTTTGCTGACAGGCAAAGAGGGACTCTGTTCCTCCTTGTGATATCAATTAGGGTTGAAAGATGCAGAGAAGTCTAAACAGGCAAGTTTTCTTCATCTTCCACTCACATCATTATCCAGTTAATTTTGTAAAGTCTGAAATTGCTTTTATTGAAGTTCTCACTAGTAATAAACATATTCATAACAGCCCAACATTATGCCAGGCACTTGCATCAAGTCCGTGATATCCTAAACTTTGTTCCTGTTCAGTTGTTAAGTCGTGTCCGACTCTTTGTGACCCAGTGGATTGCACCACACCAGGCTTCCCTGTCCTTCACTCTCTCCTGGAGTTTGCTCCCATTTATGTTCACTGAGTTAATGATGCCATATTATCTCTCCATTTTTCAAGTGGGGCAACTGATGATCAAAAAGATGGAGTAACTTATCCAAAGACCAAAGCTGGTGAAGGATTGGCTGAGCAGGACACACATACCCCCATGTCTGACTGCAGAATCCAGTTCAATGTCCATGGAGACTCCACGTTGGACTCTATAAGGTCCTTGTCACCAAGTAATGGAACTAAACTGGAGGGCTCAGCAAGAGAGTTGGGGCAAATAGAGCAGGTGTCATGGAGGAAAAATGGCGTGGCTTCCAAGGTGAGAGGGGTTCCAGGCAGGAGTAATGGTTTCAGAAGTTTGGGCCCAGAAATAGCAAAATGACTACAGTCTATTTTATCTTAAATGGAATGTTCGTGCAGAGTTCGAACATGTTCGTGTTCGTGTTCTGTCTGAGGTTGGCCTTGACCACCAGTTAAGGAATTTGAACATTCTGTAATTCTGGTATAAAAAATAATGTAAAGCATTGGATTTTGTTTCATTTTTCAAAGTGTGGATAATAGTGTTACAACATTGTTTGAAAGTAACTGTACAGCTAGTACTTGATTTCTATGTACATTAATATAATACATGCAGTATTTATAGTTTATTTTTCTTTCAGAAAAGCTCTACTTCTTTTCTTTAAAGAAAAAAAATTCAAAAACAAACAACCTCCCCATTACCTCTTTAAAAAAATCACTACAGTGCTGGGAACCACAGTTTATGTATGTGCTTTTATTTTGTGTCTGCTCCGCTATACCAATGACTGTCATCATTAGTCATATAAGTAAACAGCATTAATATAAGAAAGGTAAACTAAATTCAGTAGGCCTTTGTTCAGTCTTCCCATTGACAGCCAAGTGTTGGCTCCTTCAAGATTACAGGGTTGAGTTAACTGCCCTACCACATACTGTGTGACCATGTGGTCCAAACACAGGAGACGTGACCCAGAAAAACAGCCTATAAATCAATGTGGGATATGTAACATTTGTACAAAATAAAATAAATCATAAAGACAGTACAAGCAATTATATTTCATCTTAAAAGATTCAAAAAAGCAGATTTGCCTATCAAAGAAGTTATAAGTTATTTTAGCTATGACATTCCTGGTCCTTTCTATGTTTTAGGCTTTGGAACCAGCATCCTATATCTACCTTCCAGCCTCAGGCAGAGGATGTGGATAAATATTTTTCTGGTAACGTAAAGCATTAAAATGGAGATTTAGTGGACAATGCCTTCAGTTAAACTTGGTTCTAGTCAGGGTTCCTGACTGATAGTGTTATTTTGTGAATTGTTGTGACTCAGAAAGCCCAAAATGTGAAATTCTAAAAACTTAAAGGAGTATATACTTCCAGATAGTAGTGGATACTTCATTCTTTCCTTTGCTTGGAGGCATGGTAGTATTGGGGTGGGAAGTTCCCTAATTAGGTGCTGACTGATGGAGGGGCCAAGCTTACCTCTTCCAGTCCTACAGAAGCGATGCACTCCCTTAGTCATCCAGGTTTGTGGGCATTCAGGTGAGAGATAACATCCTCTCTTAACACTTAAGTGACCTCCAGGGGATGTTGGCCGGTGGGGTGAAAAGCCAGGGTAAGGTAACCCTGACTGTCTCTGGATCCTTGATAGTTGCCCTGGGGCCAAAGATGCTATTTTGACTCTCAGTGACCCTGTCAAACTAAAGTGCCATTTGCCGGCATTTCCAGTCATGTGTTTGTCAAGTTATCGGCTATGTGACTGAGCATAAACTGGCAGGGGATTTCCTACTACAGAGGTTTTGTTTTTGTTAGTTTCAAGAAATTGGAGTTGTCTAAACGTAAAATCACAGAATAGATTATTAAATGGGTGTAGAAATTTTAACAGATTCTAGATTTTATAACTTATTGTCTGAAGACATACTTTCTCTGCCCTATTCCTTTTCTCCTTTCCATCCTTCCAATGACCTCCATTTAAATGGAGATGTAGTTCATACACCTTTTTGCCCTACCATACAAATGTCATTTTTAAGAGAAAAACATTCAAATTTTACCTTCACACGTCATGTCATCAAGTTCCTTCAGCACCTCTTTAATCCAACTAAAGTTCTAAATAAGTATATCAAGCGAGAGGGAAAAATATAAAAATATACTAGTAAATACAGTCAAACAACTGGAATACTACTTGCCAACAGAAAGGCCCCAACTATGAATACAACAACCCATTTCCCAGGTGGCGCTAGTGGTACAGAACCCACCAGCCAATGCAGGAGACAAAAGAGATGCAGTTTTGATCTCTGGGCGGGGAAGATCTCCTGAAGGAGGACATGGCAGCCCACTCTAGTATTCTTGCCTGGAGAATCCCATAGACAGAGGAGCCTGTTGGGATACGGTCCATAAGGTTGCAAAGAGTTGGACACAACTGAAGTGACTTAGCATGCATGCATGCATGGATACAACAACTTGAATGACTCTCAAGAGCATTATACCAAGTGAAAAAAAAGTTGATCCCACAAAATATTCCATATAGTATGATTTCATTTATGTAACATCCTCAAAATGATAACTTAAATAAATAAAGAGATGGAAAATAGCTGTTTGTCAAGGGTAGAGAGAAAGAGGAGGGTGTGACTACAAAGGTTCTTCATCTCTGTAGCATGGAAGCTCTGTCTCTTGGTTGTGATGGGGGTTGCACAAATCTGTGCATGTGATAAAATGACACAGAAACTATATATACATATTGCACCAATGTCACTTTCCTGGCCTTGATACTGTAAGAAAATTATGTCCCAGGTAACCACTGGAGGAAACTAGCTTTGAAAGGTACATGGGGGTCTCTCTGTGTTACCTTTGCAACTTCCTGTGAAACTATAATTGCTTTAAAATGATGCATTTATACAAATCAACCAACAGTGCGGACTCCTTTGCACAGCAAGTATAAATACAGCATAGCTAACGATGCCAAAAAAGTATCAGATCTTTTTTAAAGGTGTGCTGTCACTAAAGAGCTGCTTCAAAGAAGGAATAAAACCGTGCTGAACTGTGTTCTGGGGGCTGTCACAGACTCCTCCGTTTCTGCAGAGCTCTGAACCGTCTGACTGTTTCCCAGGGATGCACAAGGCAGGGTGGGAGCACAGACCTCTTTAGTTGAATCCCATCAACAATCAATGTCAGTTTGGTCGTTTAGTCTATAAGAACATTCTGCATCCAGGTACCATATTCCTCTGTCCCCTTTGGGAAAATTCCAGAAAATAAGACCCTAGCATGTAGCCCCATGTAGCATGCAGGAAACGTTTCTTCAGACAGAAAGGATCACAGCAGCTTCTTTCCTTAAAGAATGCCTCTCTCTCCCCACCTTTTTCAGTTCTTTGCTACCTCTCCCTCCAAGTTTGCCTGACTCATTAGCCTGATCTTTCTAGTGAAGTTGTATTAATGGCAAAGCAGGCAAACCTGTGAGCGATGTGGCAACCCCAGGCGGGGGTCTCCTGCGGTCCTCCCTGTGCACAGTGACCCAGCTCATGCTCCCCACTAGCCGGCGGGACCTGAGCGTTACCCGAGAACCACCAGTTGCCCCTGGAGACGCTGCTGGGCGGCCCTCACCAAGGACCAACACTGCGAATACAACAGCAGCCTGATCAGCTGTCGGGCAAAGTTGCCTCCTGGTGAGTTACATCTTTTTTACTTTTCCTCATTTAACATTTTTATAGTACTGTGAGTGTACCCAGTGTTATAAAATTATGCCAAAACAAAGAATAAAATCCTTGTCCTGAGGAGTATGCGGTATAAAAGGCGTGAATGACGCAAGGAAAAATAACAGCACAAACACACAGAGTGGGGAGGAAATGTAAGGTAGAATCAATAAAGCTTTCAATGGACCAAGACTGGAAAGGCTACGGGCAGGGCTCCAACTCCTCCCCATAAAACAGAAATATAATAGCAGTAGCAACAGTAACATTTGGGGGTGTTTATTGTTATTAATATGTATCTTGCAGATTCATCGAATTAATTCTGTAATGCAGATACTTTTACTATACCTACCTGGAAATGAAGGGTTTCTTTTAACTGTTAACAAACACCTCTAATGCTTACAAAGTGCCAAATATGCTTCTGAATAAATTAACTCATTTAATTCTCATAAAATCCTTCTGAAATAGGAACTGTTTCACTCACTTTACAGATAAACAGAATGAAGCAGTCAGTTAAGTAACTTGCTCAATGTGGCTCAGGTAGAAAGGGAGCGAGCCAGAATTTGAACCTGAGAAGTCAGAAGGATGGAGCCAAGATCCAAATCCAGGAAGCCCAACTCTGTGATGGCTCCAGGATTCATATTCACATGCCCTGACTCTCAAACCTGTGTGTTTCATTATGTGCAATGAAGCACAATGAAAAAATAATTTAATTTTAAAATATTTATATTGACTGCAGATTTATTTTGTAAAGGCCTTTAATATTGCAATGAAAAAGTGTTTATTTGAAAAATAAATATTGTTTTTTTAAAAAAAGGAACATGTTTTCCTCCTTCCTTCCTTCATTCAGTAAACATGCACGAGTGTCTGTTTACGCCAGACACTATGCGAGGTACCAGGGTGACAGCAGTGCCCCAAAGAGACAAGAATGAGAGAAAACAAGGGAACCAGACATGATGTTCATTTTAATGATGAATACACACTAGACTTCTCAGGAGCGCTAGGGGCAAATAGCCAACAGGGAACAGAGGAACATTTCGATCTTATTATACAGGAAATGACATTATTCTGGGCTGGACTGTCCCACATGAATATTATTTAGCCCTCTTTTCATTTCCTCCCTGCTGTTTTCTTCATTGTAGTTATAGCATTTCGAGGAGAACATGTTATTAAATAACAGTATAGACATTTGTTAACACTTCAAACAGTGCTTTGGGTGACAGCAGGAGTAACATTAATGATAAGAGCTATCACATATTAAACGCTTCTTATGTATTAGGCATTAGTCTAAGAATTTTACATGTTAACTCATTTAATAGATCATGAGATCAATTCTATTATGATCCAAATTTTATAGATGAAGAGATTGAAACTCACAAAGATTAAGAAACTTACCCAAGGATCTAATGCTAAAATGTGGAGCTTTTAATCTATTAACGGAAATTAGGTTTGGGATTACTTTTCATGGGAAATAGATGGGGAAACAGTGGAAACAGTGTCAGACTTTATTTTGGGGGGCTCCAAAATCACTGCAGATGGTGACTGCAGCCATGAAATTAAAAGATGCTTACTCCTTGGAAGAAAAGTTATGACCAACCTGGATAGTATATTCAAAAGCAGAGACATTACTTTGCCGACTAAGGTCCATCTAGTCAAGGCTATGGTTTTTCCTGTGGTCATGTATGGATGTGAAAGTTGGACTGTGAAGAAAGCTGAGCGCCGAAGAATCGATGCTTTTGAACTGTGGTGTTGGAGAAGACTCTTGAGAGTCCCTTGGACTGCAAGGAGATCTAACCAGT